>JAKOGI010000475.1:170723-288223 GCA_029747015.1 Carnegiea gigantea | reverse complement strand
ACAAGAATTGGGTGAAGAGCTAGAAGTCTTGAGGAAGAAGAAATCTAAGGAAAAGAGGAAGGAAACCCTAATTTACTAAACCTAACCCCCTCACTTTCCATATAATAATCACCTCCTCACATATATAAACCCATGCCTAACACACATTAAACCATCCCATCCCATACTATCATCTGCCCTAATCATCTCTCACCTCACGCCTAAACCCCCACACCACCTCTTTATTTAATCACCATCCTCTCATCAACCATCTCCTCATCATCCCATCATCACGCCTCATCTCCATCATCAACATCTTAATCCTCCTCACCATAAACCCACGGCTGCCAGACAACTCACGCCACTTTTATCGCTTATCGTCATCATCATCGTCCATCACCACCATCTCTAAGTAATACAATTTTATTTCTTTGATTTATTTTTACCTTATTTTATTGTATTTCTTTGACTAGAGTATTATTAAAGATGAATTATTTGGATGAATTGTGTAATTTTACTTTTAATATGAGTGAGTAATTTTTTTATGCTTAGTATAATCTTCTTGAAGCCATGCTAAATTAATTATTTTGAAACAAGTTTTGTGCTTTAATGCCTAGTTGATTTATATTCGTGATTCTTTGGCGATTAGCGTTTATCGTTTATGAAAATTGTGTTGAATCGATTAGAATGCATGCTAGTTGATTAAATATAATTTCGATTGATAGTTTAGAAGATTATAATACGTAAAAGTTATAGTCTTTTAAGCCTAGGTATCACCCTAATTAATCATGGATGGCTCAAACCCTTCTCTTTTAATTAGGTAATCGCTTTAGATCTTTGTTAAATCGATTTGCTGGTAAATTGGTTACAAAGTGTTAAATGATGTTTTTCTAATTCTTAATGCTCTAATTTGGTTAAATTTTTGCGCTGGTGTAAAAATTATCAAATTAGTAGGGTTTATATTAGGGCTGGACCTAAGTAAACTAGAATCTAAGGAGAAACGGGGAAGAACCGCTGGTGGATTTCTTCTACAGTTTAACTCATGAATGAAATTAACTTATGTGTTGATGATAAATATTAATTTGCATGGTGGATTGAGATTATACTAAGTATTCTTCATAAATTTGACAACTTTTGATCATTATTTATTTTTTTTAGAGTCAATTTGATTAGTTTGATAAATTTTGTTCTATATTTATTAGTTTCAATATAAATTCAATCGACCCCCCCCAAAAGTATAGTCTTTTAGGAGTGTCTAGGTAATTTTAGATAACTTAGATTTTAATTTTTAGGGTAGTTATAATTTTTAGATTGAATTATATTTAGTTTTAGTCTTTCATTAGCGTTTGTTGGAAATACGACTAAAAATAGTTATTTTTGTTCTTTTTTTGATTTTTATAAGTTCCTAGGGTTTATAGAGTGTCATAATATGCCCATAATTAAATTCGTGATTTTTGGAATTTATTTGGTAATTTTTCAGAATTATTTTGTGGAAATAATAAGTGCAGATTTTTAGGTGTTTAATTCTGAAATTTTGACTTTTAATATTAAATTACGACTTTTAGATATTGTTGAGTCCAGAAAATTGTGTTTTAGCATTATAGTAATTTTCTTGATTAGTTTCGTAATTTTATTTTCACAAATTATTTTATTTTTAATTTTAAATTCAATATTCTGCATTGATATTCTGTGATAATTTTCTGTTTTGATTTTTATAAAATAAAGTGGATACAATTTATAGGTTATAAACTCACAGACCTGAATTATAGTATTTTAGGCTACTGTTTGAAATTTTTAATATTTATTTTCTGTTTATTATTTTCTGTTTTGGATTTTAATTAGAATTTCAGTTATTTTTCTGATTTAATTTTAGTAAATTATTTAGGAAAGCTTTTTACTGTTTTCTTTTCAGATTATAATCCAAAATATTTAGGAGCATCATTGGGTATTTTTCTAGGCTTTTATTTATTAGATTATAATTATCTTAGAATTATTAAGATTAGACTTAATAAATTGGATTAGTAAAATTATTTAGGATTAAGCTAGCCTTCTAAAACTATCTTTCCTCGTGGATCGATCCCTACTTTCCTATGCTATAAAAAGTGTTTTAATAACCAAAGTAGTGGTTAAATTTGTAGCCCTCAACAAGCTTTACAAATTTTGGCGCCGTTGCCGGGGAAAGAAAATTAAATTGCTAGTTTATTTCTATTTAATTTTACTCCTTCCTTTGCTTTGTTTTAACTTTAGTATTCTATTTTTGTAGGACTTCTTATAGTGCATGAAATTAAGGAGTGGTAAGGACACTGGGGAGGCTAGGGATCAATCATTGAAAGCTGAAAACAAAGAGAGTCAGCCTGACCCAATAAGTTTTAGGGTTAAAGAGGTAAGTATGTCTACTCTTCGAGAACTTGCTGCTCCTAACCTAGAAACCCAACCAATGTCCATCACTTATGCTGTGTTAGATAAACCTTTGAAATTAAACTCAGGATTTATTAATTTATTACCTAAGTTTCATGGATTAGCTGGAGAGGACCCCTATAGACACATTAGTGAATTCCTTATTACTTGTTCTGCTATGGTGCCTGAAGGAATTCCTGAGGATCAAATTAGACTAAGGGCTTTTCCTTTCTCTTTGCTTGGTAATGCTAAGGACTGGTTATATTATATGCCTGCTGGATCTTTTTCTATATGGACTGCATTGCATAAATCGTTTCTAGAAAAATTTTTCCCTGCATCCCGTATTGGATCTATTAGGAAAGAAATATGTGGAATCAAACAAATGAATGGGGAAACCTTTTGTGAGTATTGGGAAAGATTTAATAAGTTATGTGCTACTTGTCCCCAATATCAAATAACTGAACAACTATTGATTCAATATTTTTATGATGGTTTGCTTCCTATGGATCGTAATATGGTTGATGCCGCTAGTGGGGGGGCTCTGGTTAATAAAACACCAACTGATGCTAGAAATCTATTTAATTTAATGGCCCAAAATACTCAGCAATTTGGTACTAAGGACTCACAAGTTAAAAGGATAAATGAGATAGGTTCTAGTTCATCTGTAGAGAATCAATTGTCTCACATTACTGCTATGTTAAATAAGATTGTTACTGGGGGTATTCAAAAGGCAGTAATATGTGGTATTTGTTGTCTAGAAGGACATTCTACTGATACATGTCCTACTCTACAAGAAGGTAATGTTAATGCCCTTTACTCTAACCAAAATCAAAGGAGGTATGATCCATACTCGAATACTTATAATGAAGGATGGAGGGACCACCCTAACCTTAGGTATGGCCCTAAGCCAAATCCACCTGGTTTTGATCAACCCTCTCGTCAGCCTTCCAGTCAAGATAGGACCAATTTCCTCTTAGAACAAGTCCTTAAAAAAATGGATAATAGGTTCCAGAGTATGGAAACCACCCTTAAGCAAGTTCAAGAGAGACAAACAGCGACTGATACCATAGTTAGCAACTTGCAAGCCCAATTGCAGAATAGGTTACCATCTCAACCTTACCCTAACCCCAAAGAGAATGTTAGTGCCATGACACTTAGAAGTGGGAAAGAGTTAAAGGAACCTATGAAGAAGAGAGAAGTAGAACCTGAGTTAGAAGTGAAAGGGGCTGAACCAGAATTAGATACAGAGTCTAATCAAACTACTAAGGAATTAGGAGAAAAGAAAAGAGAATCTTACAAACCAATCCCACCTTTCCCTAGTAGATTTAGGAGCCCTACGTCTAAGGTTAATGAGGCTAACCAAGAGATTTTAGAGACTTTTAGGAAGGTAGAAATTAATATACCTCTCCTTGATGCCATTAAACAGGTGCCTCGTTATGCTAAGTTCTTAAAAGAACTATGCACTACCAAGAGGAAACTCATTGGTAATGAGAAGATAAGTGTGGGGGAAAATGTGTCTGCTGTGTTTCAAAGAAAACTTCCCCCTAAGTGTCAAGACCCTGGTGTGTTTTCTGTCCCTTGCAAAATAGGAAACCTTTGCTTTGATAAAGCTATGCTTGATTTAGGTGCCTCCATTAATGTTATGCCTAGATCTGTTTATGACAAACTAAATTTAGGCGAATTAAAGAAAACAGGCATAGTAATTCAATTAGCTGATAGGAGCAACACTTATCCTGACGGAGTGTTAGAGGATGTTTTGGTTCAAGTAAATGAACTAGTGTTCCCTGCTGACTTTTATGTAATGAACATGGGTGAAGCATGCCATGATATTCCCATCTTGCTTGGCAGGCCCTTTCTAAAAATTGTTAGGACTAAAATTGACGTGCACGAAGGGACACTAACCATGGAATTTGATGGTGAGGCTATTAAGTTCAATATTTTTGATGCCATGAGATTTCCTTCTGATGTTAACTATCTATATGCACTTGATGTTTTTGAGGAGTTATCTCAAGATGTCTATGACTTGTCACATGAGGATGAGCTATTTACTGTGCTTACTAAGAGTCTTGATCATGCTGAGTCTCAGAAAGTGCTATATCTAGTTAATGATAAGTTAGATGAGGTGATGAGTTCCTTGTCTCACTTGAAAGAGCATAATGGTCCTAGCAAACTTGAACTGTCTGAAAAGCATGCTAAGTTACTTCCCTCGAGTATCTCACCCCCTAAACTGGAATTGAAACCCTTACCTGAAAATTTGAAATATGCTTATTTAGGGGACAATGAGACCTTGCCTGTAATTATCTCTAGTGCACTCACCTTAGATCAGGAAGAAAAACTTATTAAAGTGCTTAGAGAACATAGCGAAGCTTTAGGGTGGACGCTAGCAGATCTCAAAGGCCTTAGCCCTACCTTGTGTTCACATACTATTACCTTAGAAAAAGATGCTAAGCCTAAGAGAGACCCTCAAAGGAGACTTAATCCACCTATGATGGAGGTAGTCCAAAAAGAGATTCTTAAATGGTTAGATGCTGGGGTGATCTACCCCACTGCTGACTCTGAGTGGGTTAGTCCTATTCATGTGGTTCCTAAAAAGGGGGAGACAACAGTAGTAAAAAACAATGAAGGAGAGTTGATACCTACTAGAGTCCAAAGTGGTTGGAGAGTGTGTATTGACTATAGAAAGCTTAACAAGGCCACTAAGAAGGACCATTTTCCATTGCCTTTTATGGACCAAATGTTAGAGAGACTAGCTGGGAGGTCACATTATTGCTTTTTGGACGGCTATTCAGGTTATATTCAGGTCCCTATAGCTCCTGCCGATCAGGAGAAGACTACCTTTACGTGTCCTTTTGGTACTTATACTTTTAGACGTATGCCTTTTGGTTTGTGTAATGCACCTGCTACTTTTCAAAGATGTATGATGAGTATTTTTTCTGATTTTATCACCAAGATTATGGAGGTTTTTATGGATGATTTTACTGTACATGGTGATTCGTTTGATGAGTGCTTGCATCATCTTACTCTTGTGCTTAGGCGTTGCATTGAGACCAATTTGGTCTTGAATTTTGAAAAGTGTCATTTCATGGTGGAGCATGGGGTAGTACTGGGACATGTAGTATCATCAAGGGGATTAGAGGTAGATAGAGCTAAAGTTGATATCATCCAGTCTCTACCCTATCCAAAGTGTGTCAAAGATGTGAGATCATTCTTAGGATATGTGGGGTTCTATAGGAGATTCATCAAAGATTTTTCTAAGATTGCTTCTCCTTTATGTACCCTGCTTGCAAAGGATGTCTCTTTTGATTTTAATGAGAATTGTATGAGGGCTTTTGATCAATTGAAAGTAACATTGACTTCTCCTCCTATTGTGCAACCCCCAAACTGGGCCTTACCTTTTGAGTTAATGTGTGATGCTAGTGATAAGGCAGTGGGGGCAGTTTTAGGTCAAAGAGTTGGAAAGGTACCTCATGTAATATATTATGCTTCTAGAACTCTTGACCCTGCACAGTGTAATTACACCACTACAGAAAAGGAGATGTATGCTGTCGTTTTTGCACTTGAAAAGTTCCGTCCTTATTTGTTGGGTGTTAAAGTTACTGTTTATTCTGATCACTCTGCTCTCAAACACTTATTGGAAAAGAAAGATTCAACGCCCAGGTTAATTAGATGGATATTATTGTTGCAAGAATTTCAACTAGAAATTAGAGATAAGCCTGGAACTAAGAATTTAGTTGCTGACCATCTGAGTAGATTAGAAACAGGAGAGAGTGGTAGCCCTTTTACTGATTGTTTTCCTGATGAGACTCTATATGCTATAACGAGTAGATTGCCTTGGTATGCTGATATTGTAAATTATATAGTCACCAAAACTTTTCCCATTGAATTGACCAGAGCTGAAAGAGAGAAAATAAGAGCTCAATCTAAATATTATGTTTGGGATGAGCCATATTTATGGAAGTTTTGTGGTGACCAGATTATAAGGCGATGTGTAGATGATAGTGAAATTCATTCTATTCTAACCTTCTGTCATTCTTCAGAAAGTGGGGGACATTTTGGACCTAAAAGAACATCACATAAAGTGCTTGAATGTGGTTTTTATTGGCCCACTATTTCTAGTGATACTTATGAATTCTGTAAAAGATGTGAAGTGTGCCAAAAGACTGGAAACTTATCAAGGAGGAATCAAATGCCTTTATGTAATATGTATGTTTGTGAAATTTTTGATATATGGGGCATTGATTTCATGGGACCCTTTCCCCCTTCTTTTGGATATACTTATATTCTTGTGATTGTTGATTATGTATCCAAATGGGTAGAAGCTGTGGCCACTAGGACTGATGATGCTAAGACTGTGGTGAAATATGTTAAATCTCTAATTCTGCATCGATATGGAGTGCCAAGAGCAATCATCTGTGATAGGGGGACTCATTTTTGTAACAGAACTCTAGGTGCCTTACTAGCTAAATATCATATAACTCATAAGGTATCTACTAGTTATCATCCCCAAACTAATGGCCAAGCTGAAATTTCTAATAAAGAGATTAAGGGCATCCTTGAAAAAGTAGTTAAGCCAGATAAGAAGGATTGGAGCCTTAGGCTAGAGGAGGCTCTTTGGGCTTACAGGACTGCATATAAGACTCCAATTGGTATGTCACCCTACAGACTAGTCTGTGGAAAACCGTGTCACCTCCCTGTAGAAATTGAGCATAAATCATATTGGGCTGTGAAGCGATGCAATCTTGATTATCAGTTAGCAGGGAAAGAGCGTAAACTGCAATTGCAAGAACTAGAAGAGATACGCTTAGAAGCGTATGACAATTCAGTCATCTATAAGGGTAAGGTCAAAGCATTTCGCGATGCCAAACTTATTAGGAAAGAATTTCAAATAGGTGAGAAAGTGCTGTTATTCAATTCTAAATTGAGACTTTTTCCTGGTAAGTTAAACTCTAGGTGGTTAGGACCTTTTGAAGTAGTAAAGACTTATCCCCATGGTGCTGTAGAGATTAAATCTTTTGCTACTAACAAGATTTTCAAAGTGAATGGTCACAGGCTAAAGCTTTTCTATGACGGAGACCAGGTATGTTTAATAGAAGAGATCCGACTTGAGGATCCATGAGTTTCATGACGTCGAGCCAAAGACGGTAAACAAAGGCGCTGGTTGGGAGGCAACCCAACGTTTTCAGGGAAGTTCCTATTTACTTTTGCTTTTGTTCTCATTAATTCTATCTTTTTGCATGCATTAGGGGCAATGCATGAATTAAGTGTGGGGGGGTGCACCCTGCATTTAATTCCTGCAGTTTTTATTCTTGAAAAAAAAAAAATTCTTTTCTTATAAACAATGCATGATATGAGTTTATGCTAGGCTTTCTTGTTTAGAAAAATTTGGTTTTATTAGCTATTTTGAAGTTTATTCTTTTATAAGTGAAGACTTCTAAACATGATAATTATCCGCGAGAGAAGTTTGAATTGATCCTCATACATCTTTTTAATGAGTAACTCTCTTGATTATCCATCTTATTTGGTCGTATAATATATCCAACTCAAAGGCAATAAAATGACCACCCATTTCCTAGACTATTGAATTAGTTGAATAACTCATTAAAATTGTGATTTTACTTTTCATCCATGAAAGAAATAAAAGAGAAAAGAGAGTCAAAGTTGGGAATGACAAGTACCCCTTTGAGGCATGCGCTACTGGGTGTTACCCTTTGAGGCAATACTGCCACTGGAAAGCTTGCTTCCCATACTAGTAAGCTAATAAAATGAAGAAATAATAAGATGAGAATGAATTATTTGCTCCAGCACCTCTATTCGGGTGAGTGAGAGACAGGGAGTGTTTAAGTTCTAAGACCCTATATGGGCCTCGAATATGTGCGCAAGTGGAGTTTGAACAAAGAAGAAGAGTAAAATAAATACAAGACAAGTTTAGGATCAAATTTAATGAAGTTATTCTACCTAGTTCAATTGTCTCTATAGCCAGACCATACCCAAATTTTTCCACCTTAAATTCTTTCTCGACCTCTTGATTGGTGTGTGCATAATCAAAAAGAGATGGATAATTATTGATCTTGTTACTTCATTATGAAAATATTGTGAGGCTGATGAATAAACTCTCTAAGGATAGTTGGATGTTTAGCATGTATTCACTTATTAAAGGAAAAACTAATTAATTCAGTAAAACTGTTTTTCTAAAGCAAGCCAAAGCCAGTAGGAACATCATAGTATGCATGACTTTATAAGAAAGGAAGAAGGTAAGTTTTTAGATCGAGTCTAAGATTTCTTTGCACGAGGACGTCCAAAGTCTAAATGTGGGGGAATTTGTTAAGCTAAAAATCATGCATAGTTTTATTAGTTATTTTGATTATATTTTACACATTAATGCATCTAATTTATCTTATTTTATATATTTTTCAGGATGGGCGTTAATAAAATAAAAATGAGAAGACAAGACGTTGAAACTCCAATTTTACACAATTTGCTGAAAAGACGGTCCAATAAATAATTTATGGAAAATATTATTTTCATAATTATTATATTGGGCTAGGGTTACAAGAATTGGGTGAAGAGCTAGAAGTCTTGAGGAAGAAGAAATCTAAGGAAAACAGGAAGGAAACCCTAATTTACTAAACCTAACCCCTCACTTTCCATATAATAATCACCTCCTCACATATATAAACCCATGCCTAACACACATTAAACCATCCCATCCCATACTATCATCTACCCTAATCATCTCTCACCTCACGCCTAAACCCCCACACCACCTCTTTATTTAATCACCATCCTCTCATCAACCATCTCCTCATCATCCCATCATCACGCCTAATCTCCATCATCAACATCTTAATCCTCCTCACCATAAACCCACGGCTGCCAGACAACTCACGCCACTTTCATCGCTTATCGTCATCATCATCGTCCATCACCACCATCTCTAAGTAATACAATTTTATTTCTTTGATTTATTTTTACCTTATTTTATTGTATTTCTTTGACTAGAGTATTATTAAAGATGAATTATTTGGATGAATTGTGTAATTTTACTTTTAATATGAGTGAGTAATTTTTTTTATACTTAGTATAATCTTCTTGAAGCCATGCTAAATTAATTATTTTGAAACAAGTTTTGTGCTTTAATGCCTAGTTGATTTATATTCGTGATTCTTTGGCGATTAGCGCTTATCGTTTATGAAAATTGTGTTGAATCGATTAGAATGCATGCTAGTTGATTAAATATAATTTCGATTGATAGTTTAGAAGATTATAATACGTAAAAGTTATAGTTTTTTAAGCCTAGGTATCACCCTAATTAATCATGGATGGCTCAAACCCTTCTCTTTTAATTAGGTAATCGCTTTAGATCTTTGTTAAATCAATTTGCTGGTAAATTGGTTACAAAGTATTAAATGATGTTTTTCTAATTCTTAATGCTCTAATTTGGTTAAATTTTTGCGCTGGTGTAAAAATTATCAAATTAGTAGGGTTTATATTAGGGCTGGACCTAAGTAAACTAGAATCTAAGGAGAAACGGGGAAGAACCGCTGGTGGATTTCTTCTACAGTTTAACTCATGAATGAAATTAACTTATGTGTTGATGATAAATATTAATTTGCATGGTGGATTGAGATTATACTAAGTATTCTTCATAAATTTGACAACTTTTGATCATTATTTATTTTTTTTAGTTAATTTGATTAGTTTGATAAATTTTGTTCTATATTTATTAGTTTCAATATAAATTCAATCGACCCCCCCCCAAAAGTATAGTCTTTTAGGAGTGTCTAGGTAATTTTAGATAACTTAGATTTTAATTTTTAGGGTAGTTATAATTTTTAGATTGAATTATATTTAGTTTTAGTCTTTCATTAGCGTTTGTTGGAAATACGACTAAAAATAGTTATTTTTGTTCTTTTTTTGATTTTTATAAGTTCCTAGGGTTTATAGAGTGTCATAATATGCCCATAATTAAATTCGTGATTTTTGGAATTTATTTGGTAATTTTTCAGAATTATTTTGTGGAAATAATAAGTGCAGATTTTTAGGTGTTTAATTCTGAAATTTCGACTTTTAATATTAAATTACGACTTTTAGATATTGTTGAGTCCAGAAAATTGTGTTTTAGCATTATAGTAATTTTCTTGATTAGTTTCGTAATTTTATTTTCACAAATTATTTTATTTTTAATTTTAAATTCAATATTCTGCATTGATATTCTGTGATAATTTTCTGTTTTGATTTTTATAAAATAAAGTGGATACAATTTATAGGTTATAAACTCACAGACCTGAATTATAGTATTTTAGGCTACTGTTTGAAATTTTTAATATTTATTTTCTGTTTATTATTTTCTGTTTTGGATTTTAATTAGAATTTCAGTTATTTTTCTGATTTAATTTTAGTAAATTATTTAGGAAAGCTTTTTACTGTTTTCTTTCCAGAATATAATCCAAAATATTTAGGAGCATCATTGGGTATTTTTCTAGGCTTTTATTTATTAGATTATCATTATCTTAGAATTATTAAGATTAGACTTAATAAATTGGATTAGTAAAATTATTTAGGATTAAGCTGGCCTTCTAAAACTATCTTTCCTCGTGGATCGATCCCTACTTTCCTATGCTATAAAAAGTGTTTTAATAACCAAAGCAGTGGTTAAATTTGTAGCCCTCGACAAGCTTTACAGTGTGTATATATATGTAAAATTAAAAGGGGCTTCTGTTGTTGAAAATCTAATAGGCTTAGTTATAAATTTACTAAAGAAGTTCGTAACTTACAAATACAAGTATACAACCCATCCCTAACTCTATCTCAGATGCGCCGTAATTATCCAAAGGATTATATATCATTAAGTCAAGTTTCAAATATCTCAATTAAGGCCATACGATGACAAAACTAGTGAACCAACCTAACGCAAAGTATCAGTCAATGGTCTCATTTGTAAGGCCCAATGCCAAAACATACCTAGAAAAGTGACAAAAAAACAAGAATGAAAATAATAAAATTTTTGTTTTGATGTCGGCGTTGGTTATAACTTCACGTTTGTTATATTTGGAGTTGGTAAAGAGAAACAAATTGGTTCAAATTGACATTTTCAATAATTGAATCAATGTTTTTTTATAGCTCGTTGAGTGATCATACATCAAAATTCAAATATTTGTTTTTGTGAGGTTAACAATTTGATTTGCATGTGCCTAATGAGTCAAAGCTCAAAAGCAACAGCGGTATATAAGCATGTGTCAATTGACATTACATTTGTATGATCGTCAATGTTCGTTACCGAGACTCGAGAGTTGGAATTTAATTGTCCAAAAGTTAAACGAGTCACATTATTATGAGATAATATGCAAACATACATTCTTGAATATGATTATGTAGGATTAAACATGTTATGAAAATGATTTAGAATCGTATATTAGTATTACGGTGTTTTTGACAGTAGTCATAGAATGATATTATAATCATAGCATGCATTGCATTAACTTATTAAGTGAATTAAATACTAAATTAGGATTGTTAGATCATAATAAGTTTAATAATTTGTTAATTTTCTTATCTTTTCTTAATTACTATTTTGATCAAATATTTTTTCTCTTTTATTTTTACTACATATTTATCAAATTAAAAATTTAAAACTATGAACTATTTTATTTTTTCTTCTTAAGTTTTTAATTGATTTCATTTGTAAAACTTTTCTCTTAGGTTACTTTTCTTTTCCCACCTAAACTCAGCCAATTGAGTTTGAAAATTCAAAATCCCCTCCAAAAAGTTTAAAACCCAAAAAAAAAAAGTTATTGCTGGTAATTTAGAATTCTATTATTTTAAGAAGTAAAACCTAGGTGAAATTAAAAACTAAAAGCCCTTGACAACAGACTGGACAGTTGAGACTATTATAGTTGCTTTGCTTAAGTCTCTCGTTTCTCGCCACCTAAAACCCTAACCTTCCCTCAATCTCCTACTCGCCGGTCATCGCCTAACCCTCCCTCGGTCCCATACTTGCTGCCAGACTAATTGAAACACATTAACAATATGATATTTTATCTACTGGTTAGACTTTAATGACATTATGCACTGTGGTTAATAGTTAGATTATAACTAGCTTGGTTATTAAAACTTGCACTAAATTGCTATAAGAGCATTTTTTCTAGGTCTTAGCAATGAAATTTAGGGAATTAGGAATAGTTTTGAGTTGATAGGTTATGAGTATGTTTTGATTCGGGTTATAATTGGGTCGGATATACTCAGATTCAGGCTTTATTCAGTAAAATTGAGTGCAGTAAGAATTGGATTGATTTTAAATCGAGTATAGTTCGGTTCGGGTGTGGGTTTCCCATGTTCGGTTCACTTTGAGTCGGGGCACTATGGATCAGGTTTGAATTGAGTATGGTCATTTCAGGTGTGTATCATTTCAGTTCATACTAGAATTCAGGCTTCATTCGGTTATGGATCAGGTTACTGTGGGTGTTCGGGTCCAGCTTGGTTTATCCCACTTCGAGTGTTGGTTTGGGTATGGATCTAGGTCGTTCGGTTTAGGTTGCAGGTCTCGGGTCAGTGTTGCTAGGTCTAATCACATCTATTGGCTATGCCTTTTTTTGTTTGCTTGGATGTTGGTCTAAGGGCCTTAGGTTATCTAACTTTGGGTTGCTTCGATAGTCTATTGCCCTTTTTTGTATATGAATTAATGTAGTAATATAATTTTTGCTTATTTTTCCCAAAAAAAAAGTGTACATATATTGATGCAAATTACATATACTCTAAGACTCCGTTTGATCCTAGAAAATTGGGTAGAAAGAAAAGTTGAAGGAAAAAAAGTGAAGAAAAAAAGTAGGAAGAAAATGAGTTTTTTCCTCTTGTTTAGATTGAGAAAAAAATACAAAAAATTGGATAAGAAATTTAAATATTGACGAATTAATTGAATCATATTGATGTCATCTAAGCAATGTGATGTTATGAGAAAGTTAGGAATTTTCCTCAAAAAATCGTTACAATTTTACAAAAAAAATTTTATAACTTATTTCTAACAATTTTTTCATCTAACTTTTCTCTATATTTTTTTCTTGATAATTTTTTTAAACCAAACGTAAAAAAAAAAAGATAACTTTCTTAAATTTTTTTTTTTTAACCAAATTTCTCAAGAGCCCTACAACATCTAGGGTTTTTTTTGAGACATCGAAATTTAATTGAAACCAAACGACAGGCCCTTCTCCTCCGCCGTTGCAGTTGTCGGCGTTTCGAAACTTGCCATTCTCAAAGCTCCACTCCTGTCGACGGTATGCTTGTTATCGCCATTCCATTCGTATTTATCTGCTGATGTTGTAGAAATTGTGCATTTTGGTTTTGTTCACCATGAGAAGAAGACAATTTTCAATGTCGCTGTTGCTTTTGTTTTAAGCCGTTTGTCAAGGATTAGCTTGGCCTACTTCGAAAGGAGGCAGATCTCCTTTCGAAAAGTTTTTGGGTTGGAAAAATTTTCAGTGAATTGTGCCACAATGTTGAAGTTCATATCTGTCGTGTAAGCGGGCAGTTGGGGCTTTGGTGGAGAGGCCTTCTACCCCTTTCCTTTTGCAGGAAGCCATTTTCTTCTCTGTTGAGGAAAAAGGTTTTCTAGGAAAACCAATTTTTTCATTCATTTGATTGAGTAAATATAGTAATGGGACAAAAGAAGACTTCTTCGATAGGTCGAAC
Source organism: Carnegiea gigantea (assembly GCA_029747015.1). Classification (NCBI taxonomy): domain Eukaryota; kingdom Viridiplantae; phylum Streptophyta; class Magnoliopsida; order Caryophyllales; family Cactaceae; genus Carnegiea; species Carnegiea gigantea. The sequence continues at coordinate 274,165 of JAKOGI010000475.1, read as the reverse complement.
ACTGAAGTTGAGCGATCTGGGCGAACGAATGAGGGATTGATTGGGATACTTATTCTCACTTTTTTTAAAAGAAAAAAATTTTATAGGATGAACAGCATGGTATCTAAGTATTCTTAACTTTTTGACCCTAAGTTTCCCATCATGTATTGATGTTCTAAGTGTTCTTACGAATTGATAGGATTATGGGGGTAAGCTGAAGCAGATATTTCTGAAAATGCACTTTTATGCATATGAGTGTAAGACTTTAACGAATAACATTTCCATGTTATTTTGTGGTCCTTTCAGGTTTCTCGAAATTTGGGCAGTCGATTCATTTGTGCTCCTGCCTTGAATTTTTGTTAAGATTTTCTTTGGTTGTGGCTGTCCTTGATATCAATTTCTGATTTCTCTTTAATTTTTTTTTTCTGCTTCTCTTGATTTGCATCCTCTGTGATAATACATTGTTCCTGATCAGTAGACATGAACCTAACCATGGCCTTTACTAGTTTGGGAAAAAGTCATTTCTAAATATCGGAAAGGTTCATTGGTTCATTGTTTGCACCTATTGAGCATAATCATCATTCTCTCCATCGTCATTCAAATTTCTCTCTTGCTTGTCTCTGTTTGTTCTGTTGTTCATTCAAGTTGCAAGCTCCTTGGTGCCGTAAATCATGGCACGAGTTTATTCAAGATTCTTACTGTGCAACACCTTTTGGCCTTGCCCTTTGCTCCTCCTTTCCGTCATTCCCTTATTTCTTTTGGGAATGCACCTGGATTTGTGCTTCCACTACAGTTATCCTGCAAGCTTATCAGATTAGATACGTAAGATGCCAAAGACAAGGTCTGCAGCTGCAGCAGCTTCAAAGACAGGGTCAATTGAGAATCCCAATGACTCTGAAAATCCCATTGAAACTGAAGAGAAAGTGGATCTAGATGAAGATAATGATCCAGAAGAAACAATAGAGGAAGAGGTTGAGTATGAAGAAGTAGAAGAGGAGGTTGAGGAAGAAGTTGAAGAACAAGAAGAAATAGAAGAGGAAGTTGAGGAAGAGGAGGAGGAAGAGGAAGAGGAGGGTGATTCTGCTGAAAAAGCTAGTGATGATTTTGAGATGGAAGAATCAAATGAAGATGAAAAGAAAAATCACGCTGAACTCCTTGCACTTCCTCCTCACGGCTCAGAGGTGTTTCTTGGTGGCATACCGCATGATGCTACTGAAGAGGATTTGAGGGGCTTTTGTGAATCTGTAGGAGAGGTCACAGAGGTATATTTTTATTGATGTGATACCTTTCCATCTGGTTAATGTTGAATTGTTGCATGAGTGCATTTGCCACTAACTGCAGGTCAGAATAATGAAAGGCAAAGAGCCAGGTCAGAACAAAGGATATGCTTTTGTGATGTTCAGGACGAAGGAACTGGCCTCTAAAGCTATGGAAAAGTTGAATAATACTGAATTGAAGGTATCTGCAAAGTTTTTCTCTTGATTCTTTCCTTGGTCGAGGGTCTTACCTAGAACTTACAACTTAATCATGCAAAAAGGTTTTATCTGTATATGTAAAGATCTGAATTACAAATTGGTGGTGCAGCATCCTACCAGTCATTTTATTCCTGCGTAAGGTGCATGTCCATGTTGACACTTGCCATTCAGGAGTACTTCATGTTCCATTAGGAAATGGGCTCTTTTTGCATTTACTCTGCAATTCCTGTTTTTTTTTTTTTGGGGGGGGGGGGGGCAGCATTGGAAACAAACCTTATCACTTCCTGTGTGTCATAGCTGAGTGAGTTGCGCATCTGCTTTCAGGGAAAGAAAATAAAGTGCTTCTCATCTCAAGCTAAACATAAGCTCTTTGTTGGTAATGTTCCCAAGATCTTGGGGGAGGAGGATCTGAGAAAGGTTGTCACAAAAGTTGGCCCTGGAGTGACCAAAATCGAAATTGTAAAGGTCTAATTCCCTCCTTAACTCTTTGGTTTATATGTTTTGGGGTATATGTATCTGGTTTGTCTTCTGTAAATGAGTGTGCTGGGTTATAGAGGACACTCTTTGCTCTTCTGTTCACAAATAGTCAATTTGTTTTTTGTAATTTTTTTTTTAACTTACTTCTATCTGTTACAGGACCCACTAAATTCGAGCCGCAACCGTGGATTTGCATTTATTGAATATTACAATCATGCATGTGCAGAGTACTCTAGACAAAAAATGTCAATTCCGAAGTTTAAGCTTAGTAACAATTCTCCAGCTGTGAGCTGGGCTGATCCAAAGAATGCTGAATCTTCCGCTGCATCCCAGGTATTGCATTTTCTCTTTTGATAGTTTGATTAAAGTAGACAATCTTCTGTGAGAGAAGAATATTTGCAAATAAATCTGCACTTGCTTTATCTTTCTCTATTTTTCACTTATTTTACAATTGAAGAGTAGGTACAGTATTTTTTCCTTCATTGATTGAATCACACTGGTTGCTGCTAATTGTCGCTTACTACTAATTGATGGTTTCATCTTGCTTGTGAATAATGTTAATTGTGCAAGCCTTTTAGTATGAGGTTGAGTCAGGCAGTTGATAAATACTCAATACTAAATTAGTATCATGCATACGAAGCTCCTGTGGATCATTAAGCTTGACTGGTGATTGTTTGTATTAATCATCAGGTTGGAAAAAATGCATTTTCTTATTATGTGCTTTACTTAGTTTTCTGTTTACTTGGTCTAAGTTTGTAATATTATAGTCCTGGTTGGCAACTGAATTTTGCTTTATTTTCCAGAAATTTGACTTCATTTTTTGTAGTGCTGTGAATCAAGGCTGTATATTTATGTGTTTCTCACCTAGTTGAACTTTTCCTCTATGGAGATTGGAAGTTTTTTCTTTTTTCTTTTTTGTCTTTTAGTAGTAGTGGTTATGTCGCCCATCAGATGCTTTTCATCAGTCCTGTTGAGTTGCTATGTCTGGAGTGTACATGCTAAATGGTCATATGTATTTCCTGCGGATATTATGGTGTTTTTGACTTATACATTTCTTGTCTGTCAATAAAACTTGCCAGGTCAAGGCTTTATATGTAAAGAACCTGCCTAAAGATGTTACTCAGGATAAGTTAAAGGACCTTTTTGGGCATCATGGTAAAATCACGAAAGTTGTTTTGCCTCCAGCAAAAGCGGGGCACGAGAACAGAAGATTTGGTTTTGTTCACTTTGCAGAGAGGTCAAGTGCTATGGAAGCTTTGAAGAGCACTGAGAGATATGAACTTCATGGTAGTGAAGCTTTGTAGTTACTTTCTGTCTTAGAACAATCTATTAATTTATATTCTTTTCAATGTATGATGCTAGTTGCTTATTATTGGTCTGCTGTTGTATCTACAGGTCAAGTCTTGGATTGCTCTCTTGCAAAGCCACAGGCTGACCAGAAGCCATCTGCTGGAGCGAATCTGCAGAAATCATTTTTGCTTCATGGGTACCCACCTCATGTTGGCTATGGGATGGTTGGTGGTACTTACGCAGCTGTTGGTGCAGGATTTGGTGCTCCAGGCTTAGTACAAGTAAGAATTCTTTTCTTAAGATCTTTGGGTCAGGCCCATTTCCGCTTATACGCAAATACCAGGGATTCTGTTTATCTCCTGCATATAAAAGCCTTTTATCTGTGCACTTGTAGATTCTCTACTGTGAAGTGATAAGCTAGATAGTCTGATGGGCGTCAGCTATGGTGGCCTGTGATTGTGGTTGGTTAATAGTTAGCAGATGCATGACATGTGGACTGAGCTAATTGAATGCAGAAATCCAATGAAATATTGAGTTTAGAAAGTTCAATGGTTAGTAATGTAGAATTTGTGTCTTAGGTTTTATCTTATATGTCTTGTTACTTGTGTGCATAAACAGATTCCGTCGATTGGCATAGTCTAGACTGAGAAGCTTTTTTGGTGGCTTGGGTTCTGACAGGCATGCTTGTTTCTTGCAGCCAATACTTTATGGTGGCAGGGGTGCTGCTCCTGCTGGTATGGCAATGATGCCGATGCTTTTGCCAGATGGAAGAATAGGATATGTACTGTAAGTTTATATCCATCCCACTGACATGGTTTAAATGTTGTGTTATTATTATGGGGACAATGGAGAAGGGGGGAGAGGGGAGGAACTCAAGGATGAAACCAGTGGTGAAGTTACACATTATCTTTCTGATGCCTCTATCTTGGCTGTTGGCACCTTTTCTTCCCCCATTTTGATGATGCCACAATGCACATAGTGTTATTTGTCGTTTGCTTATTTAGTTGCATGCTACATCCCAGCAGTATCCAACTTGGGTTGAAGTTACTGTTAAATGAAATCAACAGAAGGAGATAGTGGGTTGCGCTCCATCCCCTGCCTTGATTCTTCATAAGAGATGCCTGTGCACACGAATGTCGAAAGGAATGAATAAGTTTTCCTCTTGGTGTTCAAGTAATAGAAGTCAAAACTCAAAATCTGCCTTGGGTTATGATCATTTTGGCTTCTTGGAGGGTCTTCCCATATGTGTAACCTCTTAAAGATTTGACTTCCTTCTGTAGGTGTCTGATATAGATCTTGGGTGTCTGGTTATTTTTGGAAGAGAAAAGCTAGCTTTTTGTGGTATGATCATTTTTTTGTGTCTTGGAGGGTCTTCCCATGTCTGTAACCTCTTCAAGATTTAACTTCTCTCAGTAGGTGTCTGCCTATATTTTGGCACGAAAAGCTAGCTTTTGTCGGTTAACCGGTTAAGTCTCATTCTAGGGGAAAAACTAATTGTTTGCCTAGTCTTTTTGTGATGCGATTCTTTACTTCCTCCGAATTCTAACAGCTTTATCTTCTATGCCTCAAGTTTTGTGGCAAGCACCAAATTATAGTACTCGTAGTGGAAAAATTCTAGTGTTAGGCAAACTATCTGCCACTTGGTGCATGTCTGCATGGGATACTCTGTATGTCATTTCTAGCACAGGATGTACAGTTCTTAGTGAGCTGTTATTGCTTATTGCTTACGTTCTCTGCGCATTCTGGTAAATGTGTTCTTTCCCATTATTTAAGGGTTTTCCTTTTTTTTAAATATAGCTCGCTCACTCTCCGCACTGCCCGTAATGCTAAAAACCCTAGCCTTAACACCTCAGGAATTCATTGGGGGATGTGTGATGCACCTACCCTTACTTTCAGAAGCACACACAAAGACACACAAAGACAGTGACACAACAAAGATAGAATTGGGAAATCAAGTGATCATGCAAATGGTACAGCAACACCACACTTGCAAATCACTTGGGCAGTCACCTTAGATCATCTAGGGACTAGGATAAGAATCGCCGTCTAGAAGAGCTAAACTGACCTAGTGGATCACCACTTGAGTTGCCAACTCGTGATACAATGACTAGGAGTTTTGAGTAGAGAAAGCTGATTTTGATTCCGGTTCTTTGATTCAAAGTCAAGAGTTGCCTTCTTGCAAAAGTGAGACTCAGTGAGAGCGGTTTTATATGATCTCCTCTCTATCACAATCAATGGGCGTATGTCACATACGAGTTGTCAAAGAACCACCATCATTAACAACTGGCAAAGTTGCTAATGAATAGAGAATGGTACTGACTAAGATCAAGTGAGCAACTGACACCTCTGTTGACATGGCCATCAAGTAAATGATGTGTCAAGCCTTAATCCATCTCTTTGAGACAGATTTGGTGACAACAATGCAAGTTACTTGTCCTTAATTCCCCCAAAGTAGCATGTTCTTGTGGACTGTGGTAGATTGGTCCATAGGGAGTTTTCTTCACTCTTTGGTTGGATAAAAGCAGCTCATGGGGGTATTTACTGGCCAACTTTACACGTGCATTTGATAAATATTTTAGCATTCTTTCCAGCCCTCAAGTCACGTGGACAATGCATTGCAATAAGCTTTCAAAATTCCCTTCAAAAATTGAGTTTTGCTGGATTACAGTCCACTGGTGGAAGTCTGGATCTGGTTGGGTGATCTACTAAGCTTTCAAAATGCTGTACTTCTTTTATTAGATCATGGACAAGCTAAAATAAAGGGGAGGGAGATTGGTAGGGATCCTGCTTAACTGGATCATGATTGATTGTGTTCCTAGCCATGAACTGGATGAATTTGATCCCTATCTACTGTAAGCTCTTCTTGATCAATGTCATGACTTCCTTTACGTCTCTTGGGCTTGGAATCACCTTGTTATCCTCTAAAGGCTTGTTGGCACCTTGATCTTCATCAGCTCCGCCTTCTCAAAAAAAGTCATGAGCTTAATTCAATCTGCCCAAGTCCAAGAGAGGTACAGGAAGCCATGACATTGATCAAGAAGAGCTTACAATAGATAATCAACCTCACATCAAATTCATCTAGTTCATGGTTAGGAATATGATCAATCATGATCCAGTTAAGCGGGATCCCTACCAATATCCCTCCCCTTTATTTGAGCTTGTCCATGATCTAATAAAACAAGTAGATAATCAACCTCACATTGATTAAAAAGTCATGAGCTTAATCCAAACCTCCTATCATGTATGATTCCCCTATCAAAGAGGCTGCTCAAGAGTACATGATAGGAATTCATAGGTACCACATCACACCAAACATCATCCTTATAATTCTTGCTAATAGATAATGGAACTAAGCATTTGGAGAGATTTGGATACCTTTGCCTTAGTTCAGTCATTGAATGTTGCAGGGTGAGGGTTGAGGAACAGTTGAGAATTTGAGCTTATCTACTAAGGTCTTGGAAGCTACATTAGTGCAACTATCACTATTAGTGATCAATGGGCATATCTTCCTTCCTACGGTGCACCTGGCGTGGAAAATAGCCTCCTGTTGCTCTTGATTCTCCTAATTAGCTAGGCCACGTAGAGCCCTTCTCACTACTAACATTTCTCCCTCATCAGGGTCTTCCTCACATTCCTCGATCTCTTCATTTAAATCTAGCTTCGTGTTAGGGATGGGAATATTACTCGAACCCGAAAAACTCGATTAAAACCTACCTCCTTAGCCCTCGCATGGGTGATGAAAATGGGTCTCAAGTGGGCACGGGTATGGGTATTGTGTTCGAAAATGGCTATGGGTATGGGTGTGAATTCCTAAAACCCGAACATCGATTTTGTACCTGATTTGCTAGTAAGATGTGACAAAAATATGCTAAAACCAAAAATAAATGCTAAAACACAAAAATGTATAGTATTTGTTTGTGTAGAAATGAAAAATTAATTTTTTTTATAATTTTAATTTGTGTGAGTTTATTGGATGTAGATTTTATTAGCGGTGCTTGAAATTACTAATCAAATATAACATGTATGCAAATATGAGCTGAATATGAGTGACACTTTGCATACTTTATGTATACCTGAATAAAACCTATATACTCGACAAACATGACATGTATGTGTATGGGTATAACCATGCAACGCCCAATGGGTATGGGTATGGGTATGGGTATCTGTATGCTTTTTGGAAATGGGTATAGGTATGGGTATGGCTCAACCCGCCTCCTAACCTGCCCCACGTCCATCCCTGCTCCTTGTGTTCCTTCTCCTCTTCTTCAGTCAGCTGCTCACGTGCTGTTTGATACCCAGCCAAGGTTAATATTCTCTTGTTAGGACATTCATAAGCAATTTGACATCTAAAACACCTCCTAGTGTCTACAGTTTTGGTGGGAATGGGTTGCCTTTAGTCTAAGGTGTGTAATTTGCTTTTGGTGGATTTGATGAGGGTTTCTGAAAAGAATAGGTTCTGTTTGGTGGTCTTTGGGCCTCTCCTTCCCCTTTACACTCTTCTGCAACTCTACATTGTAAGCTAAAGAGCTTAGTTCATCTAACGTGGTGTAGGGATGCAATACCAGTACATGAGCTATCTTCACATATAGACCAGTCAAATATCTGACCAAATTTTGCATCTCATCCCCCCTTAGGGCACACTTTAACAACCACTGCTCGAATTTCCTTGTATACTCCTCTACACTCTTAGATGCTTTTTTTCAGGTTATGTAGCTTTGGATAATTATCCAAGAGATAATGATGTGGCAGAAACACCTTTAGTTCTTTTATTTTCCTCCAAGATTTGATCATTCCCTTTCTCTTTCAAACTCTCTGGCAACAACATTGGACCACAAGATGGAGGCATGCTTTCTGAGATTCAAGGCTACTAGTTTGACTTTCTTCTCATCAGGCATTTGCTCATACTTAAAAACCCTTTCAACATTTTGTAACCAATCTGGAAAATCAGGATCTAACTATCCCTCAAACTCAGGTATATCCACCCTAAAGTCATCCCTTCCTCCATCATGTCTTCTTTGATGTCTCCTTTCCCTTCCAGGAGGGAGCATCACTAAAGGTGCTAAAGTGGTTTTCGTCTTTTACTGACTACTCTGCGTTGGAGTTTTCTTGCATGCTAGGTGTGCTAGATCTCCTGAAGCTTCTATTCCTCTCTCTACTGAGTTCTCCAAGCTGATCTTGCAGGTATTTGACTCTTCAGGTCAACCTTCTCCCTTAAAGCTTGCTCCGCAACCTAGTTTGGATTGAGGCTAGATGACGTCAATAGGGTTCTTTGTGGACTGGGATTGGGATTGTGTTTAGGTTGTGGGGTTGTGTTTGGGTTACAACAATGGCCAAGGAGGGTAGCCAAGGCTCTGATGTCACTTGATGTAGACCTTGCTCACTCTCAGTCACAGAAGCACTCATAAAGACATTGACAGAGACTGTGATAGGAACACAACAAAGATAGAGTTGGAGCTCAAGTGATCATGCAAATGATATAGCAGCACCATACTTGCAAATCACTTGGGCAGCTTAGTTTAAAAAGGCGAAAGGCGCACTTAGGCACAAAGGGTTCCGAAGCGCAAGGCGTGAGCCTCGAGGTGAAGGCGCATGCATCATGGATGCGAGGCGCACCTTTACACAGAAGTGCTCAAAAGTACTCAACCGATAGATTTTGCCTGAATAAGTTATATGATTGCATCAATATGAAATTAGATATCAATATTAACCATTACAATGTTAAAAATGTTAGTAAAATAGTTTAAAATACGATAAAAAGTAAATTATATTATTTAAATACAAATGAAAATGCTAATAAGCAACAAACATTCTTGCTATAAGTTTTTAAAGGAAGGAAAAAAATTAGAACTGAGAGACAGGACAGAAATTGACTTCTTTAACTCAGAAAGATATTATAAAATAAAAAAATATAGCTGATTCTTTCCTAAATGAAAGATAAAAGGAAAAAGAAAGAATTTTACACAATATAACAAATTAAGACTACACCAAATCTTTACTAAATAAAACTATAAATGAAAAAGGAAATAATATGCAGAAATTCTAACCTAGCCCCTTCCTATCTAGACTTCTAATGATGCCTACACACCATGGAAGAAGAAAGCTGGTAACCGGGGCCCACTACACTAATTCCATGGTAACAGGAGCTCACTACACTAATTCCAGTCAAGATCAGCCACTGGAACATTATGAAGATGGACATTTTGACCCCTTTTGGCACCATTAGGTCTCTACACTTCACAGTTCGAAAATTGGGGCTTTTTAATCTTGGGTTTATCAATTTCATGGATGACTTTGCTGCTATAATATGCAATTACATGAGGGGTTACGCTTGAGATCGTGATATAAGACTCAGGTAAGTGGTAATTTTAACGAAGTTGGTGATTTCAATGGTCAAAAGTTCTCTTTCTCCTATAGCTTCACTTCTCAATTAAGATCAATAAAGTCTTCGCTTTGATCGCCTTGCGCCTCAGATTGAGGTGCACTGTGCTGCACGCCTTGCCACACTTAAAGGATTTGCATCGGCTCACCCATTGTGAGGCGCCACAGTGGTCGCCTCACGCCTCAGTGTGCCTACGTGCGACTCAGGCATGCTTTTTAAAACTAAGTTGGGCAGTCACCTTAGATCATCTAGGATACAATATCACCACCTAGATGAGTTAAATTATCCTAGTTTATCACCACTTGAGCTGCCAACTCAAGATACAACTGCTAGGAGTTTGAGTTCAACTCAGGTTCTTTGGTTCAAAGTCGAGAGTTCTTTGATTCAAAGTCAACATTTGCGTTCTTGCAAAAGTGAGAGGTTTTATATGACCTCTCTACAAGATACAACAAGCATATGTCGGATACAAGCTGTCAAACAGCCACCATCATCAGCAACTTGCAAAGCTATCTAATGAAGAGAGAATGGTACAAACTAAGATCAAGTGAGCAAATGGCACCTCTATTGACATGGCCATCAAGTAAATGAGGTGTCGAGCCCTTAATTCAACTCTCTAAGACAGATTTCGTAACAAAAATGCAAGTTGCTAGTCCTTACTTTCCCCAAAGTAGCATGTTCTCACGGACTGTGATGGACTGGTGCCTTGGCAGTTTTCTTCACACTTTGGCTGGATAGAAGAAGCTCATGGGGGTACTTACTGGCCAACTTTGCACGTGCATTTGATAAATATTTTAGCATTCTTTCTAGCTTTCAAGTCACGTGGATAACGCATGGCAATAAGCTTTCAAAATTCCCTCCAAAACTGGACTGTGCTGGATTACAGTCCAGATTGCACTGGCGGAAGTCTGGACGTGTTTGGATGATATGCTAAGCTCTCAAAATGCTGCAACTTGTTTTATTAGATCATGGACAAAGCAAAAATAAAGGGTAGGGAGATTGGTAGGGATCCCCCTCACTCCCTCAGCTGGATCATGGCTGATCATATTCGTAAGTGCTGGCCATGAACGGGATGAATCAGGTGTGAGGTTGATTACCTGCTGCAAGCTCTTCTTGACCAATTCCACGACTTTACCACTCCTGGGCTTGGAACCACCTTGTGATCCTTCATAGGCTTGTACACCTTGATCTCCATCAATGTGGAAGGCAAACAATCCCCCATCCTCCCTAACGCCTGCAATAAAATTAGGACCTGAAATCTGTATAGCAATTGGTCAGTGGGTCAAATTCCACTAGACTATCCTCAATGTTGTGCAATTACTGTTTACACTTGCACGACCATGTGTTGTGTGTTTTTAAAAATTTTTTAAATTTTTCTGGAAGTTCATGTGATTACTTGAACTTTATCCCAAAATCAGAGTACCTTTTTCTTTTTAAGTTTGTGGTGCCGATGAAGTATTTGCTCCCTCCCCCCTCCCAAACTACTGTTATACAACTCTTTTTTCCCCCCTTTTTTCTTTTTCTTTGTCTTTTACTTATCATGTGTGAAAACACTGAAAATGCTTTATGATCTGCCTGCAGGCAACAGCCTGGAATGCAAGCACATACCCCTCCACCACAGCACAGAGGTGGTAGTGGTGGTCGTGGTATATCCTCCAGTGGGGGGAGACGCAATAATGAAGGTGGTAGGGGACGGTCTCGATACAACCCTTATTGAGATTAGATCATAGGCTCCGCATTCTAATATGAAAACTGTTATTTGTGTGAATTGTAATGAGGAAATTTGTATTGGAACAAATTTTCCTGTGTCATCATGTTATTCATTATCAATTTGATCCAATGCTTTTGAGTAGATTCTGCATTTGACAAAACCTGGGGTGCCAAGTGTTCATCATGCTTCCCCTATCATTAATTGTCATTGCGGTAGGATTCAACAGATGTGGATGTCTCCTAGGTGAATAAATGGATGACGAATCATGCCCCGTTATGTATTAGTGATATTTGTCGCGGTGAGACTAAAAAACTGTGAGATCTGTATGATAATGTGCCAAAATTGATCCAAGCTCCGCATTTTGTAGGAATATAGGTGGTCTCATGTAAAACTTTATGATTGGTCTGTACAAAACTTAGCGGTAGTAGTTACTAATTGATCAGGGATTACTCTATCCGAAGCAGGTGTACGTGTTCAGTGAATGCTCTTGAACTATGGGATTAAATGCTGTGGCTAGGTGCATGGTTCGATTTATAGTTAGCTTGCTCGTTGCAAAAATTTGATTTGTTTTTTGTGTTAACTTTTAGTTTCTTTTCTAGTAGTTAAAATTTAGTCTGTTTTTCTTGTAAAATTTTCGTTTCTTTTCACATTTGCTGGTGCAAAGAGGTTTGGAGGCCTGTTATTTCCTTAACTTGGTAATAGCCATTCAATAAGCATATAGCCCTATACTGGGATGCAAAGTTTACGTGATTTGTACATGGGGGGATGCAAAGTTTAGTTGATTCGCATATGGTGCTAATGTAAGGAGGTTTGCAGGCTTGTGATATTCTTAACTTGGTAATAAGCCAATCAATTCTTAACTTGGCAACGCTGGATTGCTGTCCATTGAAAAATCGCTACTTTTTTGTGCGCTAAAACTTGCGATCACCATTGACCAGCTAGAAAGCTTACAATTTATTGCATACGTCAATTATCTGACGCTGTTATCTCGTAAAAATCCCCATTTGGCCACTAGAAAGTGCTTTTTGGAATAGAGGTGTCGACATCCATCAATTTACAGTACAAGGCAAAGAAATACCACATAATATCTCCACGGGAATTTGAAAAAAGAAAAGCTAATCTTGCCAGATTCCACAGCCACTGATTTGCAATGACTTACTCTTTGACACAAGGTTTTTGCAGAACAAACTTTACTAATTGTCAAAGACATAAGGACACCAGTCCTCTTTGGATCAATCGTACAGGCTCCCAAAGAATGGGGCAGTGTCGAAATTCTAAAATTCTACAACTACACTATCTAAAATTGTGCGGCTAATATCTTATGATTAACTCCTGGACTAAGTTTGCTAAAATGTTGCCCTCCCCTAATCTTCACAAGAATTATTTGACCTGTAAAATGATGCGCGATGCACTTGCCTATTCGCTCCGTTATTCGTCCAACAAGACTTGGATTCCTTCACTCTTGCTCCATTATTACATCGAGGACTCCAGCGGTTTTACAACAGGGCACTCAGAGCTGTGCAGGTGCAAAAGATCAAACAAAAACATAATTTACCTGCATAAAACCAAGGAAAGATCATTATATCAAGTTTGGGGGTTTTTCTATATTTTTCTTAGGGGTGAGTGATGGCACCCCTGGTTGGGGGGGGGGGGGGTTATTACAAAAGAACCAGAGTCATCCTCATTGCAGGTCCATGAGTTGGCTCATGGGTGGCAAGGGGAAAACCATATGTACCAGCATACACACCCTAACCCTTGTCAGGAAAGAGGCTGTTTGTCAGTGTCATCAAAGTCATTCTTTCAGAACCTTTTACCCAAGATAACTAAAAAATTCTCAAATGAGAATGCTGCCCATGCTAAAATAAGTCTTACTACTAATCAACAGTCCCTATGGAGTAACTGAAGTTCTGTCCACCAGCATTAAAGATTCACACCTCAATCAAATTCATAGATTTGCTAATGATTCCAAATCACAGTTCATATCACTTATCCAGAGCATTCCAAGTAATGCTTTTGAACTTTCATTCATTAAAACATTCTCCCTCTTCTTGTTTGTTTAACCACACCTTCATAAATTAAAATAGCATAGTTTCCCCGTTTTCTCAGGCCCACTTCTACATTGCCCACAATTAAACAATATAACTTCCACCTATATTGCACAGAGCAGAAAAACTAGTCTGCTGGTATCTTGATGAGTGAAGGTTATGTTTTGCAGAAACCACAGATATGGTTGAACTGAGCATGCAATAATAAAAGACTAAACTTGGTTGAGCCAGTCATACAAGAACAAACACCAAGAAGCTTGAAATTTGGTTCAGGCAATCAACAGAGAAATCAGTTCACAATTAACTGTGCAGACGTAACCAGAAACCAGCATTATATATATAAAAAAAGGAGATGACATAAGGCATAATCAGCAACGTGGATTGCCAAAGAGCAGTTTAATTAAGAGAGGAAAAGAGGCAGTAATATCAATTAAGACTTCATGGCAATCAGTTTGAATTAGAGCATATCAATTAGGATTGATACCATATCCTAACCTATTGCTATGCTAGAATGCAAAAAAGCATACACCTAAAGTGATTCAAATTGGTCACAATCTCAACACGGATAGTAGCACAGCTGTACAAGCATTGCATAGGCAAGCATGCTAGAGAAAACAAAACAAATGAGTTGAGTAGAGCTAAGAAAGAATGCATAGCTAGCTTTCCTTGAACAAATCATAGCAGCTCCTCAGCAAAGAAAGTTCCTGTCAGGAAATAGAGTTGACTGAACTAAACTAAAAATGATGCAAAGCAAGAATAAGTGAAGAAGATTCAGATTCAGGAAATCGGAAAATATCTTAAAGTTCAGTAATTCAATTATATTGGGCAGTTAAACGTAATTTTAAGGATACTATAGAGCGATCACAATGAGACATATCACAGTACTATTAACGTAAAAATTATTAGCTTATTAGCAATCGAATAGATTTACCCTTGGTTAAAGAGAAAAATAGAGATGCTTGGTGATATCTAAGATAGAGTTTTTTTTGAGTATAATCATGCAGAACTTACAAATCTTCAGGTTTCTCAATACAACACATTACAAATAAATACCACAACTACGGATATGTGTTAGTCATTCATTGATTGGATGATTAAATTTGAGTTACAACATAAAGGGAGCACAAAGCCATTGGTGCCATACCATTGCCAAATTTGGCACTGGTCCCCTCAGCTATCCGACGACTCATCCCTGCACTTGGTCTAATCCTCTTCCTCATAGCTTCTCTCCCTCCTCTTTCTATCTTGATCTACCTCAACTAAATACTGAGAGCAAAGCACATTACTTGGTACCACATAAGGACTAACGGGGGAGCATGAGGGGCCATCTTATTAGTATTTCTCAAAGGAGATACATCAGATATATAAAATGAAAACTCAATGATTTTCTCATCCACAAGACAATACAAGATGATCACATAACACAAGTTTTGAAAGTCAAAAAGCACTTACATTATCCATGATGCTTCATAGGAAGACTGAAAGATCCTGTGGCGGATCGATCCAGATACTCTCGAAAGGATCTTGCTCTCCCCAATCATGGAATTGTTTACGAGGATAGTATCGGCAGTCCTTCAGTGAATATGATATGCATCTTTTCCCGTAGAAACGAACCTTAGAGAAATAAACACTGTTCCTCATTGTTCCAGGTAGATCAGTTCTTGAATGAGATGACAGAAAACTTGCAAATAGTGTAATCCCATCCAAGGTTGTCACTTCTTCCCATACCATGTTTTCCTGATCTAGCTTAAATATAATTGGGTAAGCACTGTAGCAGGTATACATCACCAGGATCTCTCCGTTGTGTTCTACCAGAAACTTGCCTTTCCACCAGTTTTTAGTGAAAAAGTTCTCTGGGCATCTGGGTGGAGGCACCACAAGGACATTCCAGGTAAGCCCCTTTGGATCAAAAACCCCAATCCAACCAGTAAGGCTAAGACAGTAGAATTGCCCATTGGAGAAAACCAACTTGTTCCAGATACTACTAACAAAAGGCAGGCGATTTTGATAGTTGGCAGTTGCCCATTCTGTTGCCCCCGGATGACACGTGCTAATAGCAACAATGGTGGGGCTAACATGCTTTACCGTAAAGATTATGCAGTTAGGCAATGTTGGGTCACTAGAAAAAGCAAATATTTGGGTGGAGATCTCAAATCTGGGCAACTTGATTGACTCCCGTGAGAAGGGGTTAAAGAAGAAAAGTCGATGAGTTCTAGGCCTACACAAGAGTAGCCAACCACCTTTTGTGTAACATACCCTAGACCCACACAATTCTGGCAACTCAATGCAATACGTCTTACGGGTGAGAGGGTTATAAAACTCATGCAGGTCACCAAATTTTGGAAAATACATAATCCAGGGCGGCTGGTTCACCAAGCGCACGGAAACAGCAATCGAATACCACCTCTTACAAACAGCAGAAATACGGACGTTCTCTCTAAGATTTAGGTGGGAGAGGATCAGTTCTAAGAGTTCTGCGGGGAGATCGGACCAAGACCGCAGCTCTTTCGTATTTTGCTTGACCTCAATAGCCGTTCTTTTATCATCTCTAATAGCTGCTGACAACCTACATAGAATTCATAGGTCAGAACCTACCACTTTGGAGGATTGGAGACCGCAAAATAAATCACATTTTTCAAATGCAAGAAAGTGTGCACAAACCCTTAGGGATTTTATCCTTGCTCTAACAAATCCATTGAAAATCAAGCCCAGTCAACATCTGAAATAGCATCAAAAGCTATAACCCCCAAAATAAAAAATTCTATTTGAACGAATTCACTTATGTAGCTCCCAATTGAGAACCCTAGATATTCTACAAGACCCCGAATGGTACTGGAAATTCGGTTTTTATCGACGGTCAACTGACTCATTCAACCATAGGTCTACCTTGTCATCCCTCAGATTTAAATCAAACCTAAAACAGATCAATGAACATGAAGTATAAGCAAATTATTAATCAAATTGTCAAGGCACGAATTACAGGTTATAGATACGTGTCTTCAAATTGCAATTGACCTGGGCCCATTTTCAAGTTAACTACTTTCGATGCACCAATTGCCCTAAATCTCAAATCAAAACCCTAACAATGTGAAGCCTAGAAAATTGAGGGTATGTAAGGGCAAAGAAATCAGCTAGGCACAACAATTGAGCCAGAGAAGGCAGAGAAAACTTACGATTTGAGTCGCCGTCTCTTGTTTCCTGCCATGATAAGAGAGAGAAAAAATGGGGGCAATGGAGATAATTTGGGAGGCGGGGGGAGTGCGCGTGTGAATTGGGGAGTAACAGAAAAAGAAGCAAAGTAGTTTAGTCCACCCAGCAACCAGAACTCGATCTGTGTGATTACCCTCGAGAGATTAGCCATTATTACGCAAAAGTCTGATAATTTTTCTTCACTGTGAAAATTAATTCTCAAAATTGTTGGATATTTACAAGGTAGATAGAGACCAAATATTTGGTTAAGCAGACATGAACTGTTAATCGCAGTTTCAATTAGGATAGAACAGACCTCGTGACCAACAAATGTGATCATAAGTGTTGACATTGATTATGAGTTAAGAATTTTGACATGGAAAATGTGCGAATCGTTTTGTTGGAGTCCATATATTTGCATTTTTTTTTTTGGGATTAAATGTGCCACGAAGACTGCACAATATGATGGAGGGAGCGCAAATTAAACCTGAGATTTAGAGAGTGTTTGGTAAAATTAGCTGTTTTAGTAATAGTTAGCTGTTTTACTAACTGTTAGTAGTTTTACTAGCGACTAATTGTGACGCACTAGTGGTTAGCGGTTCAACTAGCGATTTAAAATAAATGCGTTTGGTAAATGTAGCTGTTGAAGTAGCAGATTTATGTAAAATAACTAAAAAAGGCACAATAAATAAAGGTTTTTAGTAAATAAAAAGAAGAATTTTGTAATTTACAATGCAACCACTAGGTACAGGTTCTTAACGTTGATCTCCCCCATCGGGTATCAGCAATAGATAACGATAAATTACTTTCACCTGTCGAGGACAGTGAGAACAAAGAAGCCGTATTCCAAATGGATAAATTCAAAGCCCCTGGTTCAGATGGCTTTGGTGCAGCCTTCTTTCAGGATCACTGGGCGACCATCCAAAAGGATGTGTGTACGGCAATTAAATCCTTCTTCCAGGATGGCAAGCTTTTAAAGCAAATTAATCACACGTTAATAGCACTGATACCTAAAGTGGCTAACCCCACCACGACAGTGCAATTTAGACCAATTAGCTTGTGTAACACGGTTTATAAGATCATAGCCAAAATCCTAGTTAATCGAATGCGACCATTACTAGCAAATATCATTGACCCCACCCAAAGCGCCTTCCTTCCCCAGCGCTCTATCCATGATAATATTCTATTAGCCCATGAGATTATCAACAAATTCAATAACATGAAAGGAAAGAAATCATGGGTCGCCCTCAAACTAGATATGGAAAAAGTATATCACCGAGTTGAATGGGCCTTTCTACCCTTCAAAAACTTGGCTTTTATGACAAATGGATTGATTGGATCAAGCAATGTGTGACTACGGTGTCCTATTCAGTCATTGTCAATGACGAAGTTCCCGGTTTTTTTAACCCTACCAGAGGTTTGCGTCAAGGGGATCCACTATCCCCATATCTTTTTCTTATCTGCATGGAAGGGCTAACGACATTACTTCGTCAATTAGCTTCCACAGGAAAAAGTGGCATTGGCTTCAAAATAGCACCCCGTGCAACGAAACTACCATGTCTCTTCTTTGCAGATGATAGTCTCCTCATTTGTCAAACAAATCTTGAGACATGCCAAAAACTTCATGGCATCCTTAACTACTTCTATCACAATTCATGACAACTTATTAATTTCCAGAAATCCTCTCTCATTTTCTCTAAGAATGCCACTTCTCAAGTTCGACAAATGGTTTCCTCTGTTTTTAATATTAAGCATCATGATAATCTAGGCAAATATCTGGGTTGCCCCGTGTTTAAAGGACGACCTAAAAATGATACGTTTGCGGATTTAGCGAACAAAACGGCAGCCAAGCTTTAGAGCTGGAAAACTAGGAATGTCTCTAAAGCAGGCAGAGTAGCATTAATTTAGACAAATCTTGAATCCATGCCTACACATACGAAGCAGTGTTTTCAATTACCATGTTCCGCAAGTAGGAAAATCGACCAGATTAGTCGTAATTTTTTCTGGCAGAAATCGGATACACAGAAAGGATTACCAATAGTGGCTCAGGATAAGATATGCAGACCAAAATCTCTTGGAGGACTTGGTCTAAGAAAGACAGAGGCGGTTAATAGCGCCTTTTTGAGTAAACTAACATGGAAACTATTTCATAAGGACTACCTCTGGTCTGAACAAATGGTCGCTAAATATCCTCTTGACGAAACATTTTTTGCTGCTAAACCCCGTACTACTGATTCCTGGGCATGGAAGTGTATCCTACGGAATTGTCATCAATTTCGTAAAGGTCTACGATGGGTTGTTGGTGATGGTACTTGCATTAATTTCTGGTTGGACAGCTGGTGTGACCAAAGCAGTCTAGCTGATCTAATGTGTATTACCGACACTACGATTTTGGATACGACCCTCACCGTTTCCCAGTTCATCCTCCCAAATATGACTTGGGACGTCCCAAGATTACAACATCTGGTACATACGAATTGCCTTCAACTGATATTGGCAACCCCAATACCGGCTAACCTTATCCCTGACTCGATCTGTTGGGGACTCTCTGGTAGTGGCGATTTCTCCACCAAAACTGCCACTTGGGTTGCCCATGGGCTTGATTTGCGCAAAACCCCTTCGTGGGAATTTAACTGGATTTGGAAGCTAGACATTATGCCTAAATTAAAGATATTTCTGTGGCAAATATGTCACAATTGATTACCAACTCGAGAATGTTTGTTTGCTAGGGGCTTGGATGTTGACCCTCTTTGCCCCCATTGTCAAACTACCTTTGAGGACGATGAGCATCTATTTTTACGATGCCCGAATGCTCACCTTATATGGCAACCAGCTCGTGATCACAACTGGACCACGACTGATGTTTTTCCTTGCTCTCCGATCACGCTACCAAACTGGCTTTCTCACATAAAACGGTCTTTGGATGCCACTATGCTCAACAGAATTGTTGCACTCCTGTGGAGCATGTGGAAGACCAGCAATAATAAAGTATTTCGGAATGAAGATGCTAGTCCGCCTGTCTCTCTTATTCGAGCGAAACGTGCCAACGCCGAATGGCGTATAAGACATAAATTTTCAAATTCTTTTTTTCCACACTCATCGACCACCCTAAATCTCAACCATAAGCAAACTAGATGGATCTCGTGGCAGAAGCCTCATGGAGGATTCGTTAAAATCAACTTTGACGGATCCAAGAGTTCGCAGGAAGCAGCTGGAGGATTCATCATCCATGACTGGAAGGGAAGATTCATCCATGCGGAAGCATTTCACCCAGGAGCAGCTTCAGTCCTAGTTGCTGAGGCCACAACCATGCGTAATGGAATACAAGCAGCCATACGTGTAGGATTTACAGATGTGCAAATCGAAGGAGATAATAGTATCCTCATTCAAGCAGTCCAAGGAAAAATTCATACACCATGGGAAATTCAAATGCTAGTTCATGACATCACTACCTTTATCACTCGCTTCAACAATGTTAGCATCAACCACACTTTTAGAGAAGAAAATAGGGCCGCTGACTGGCTGGCCAAGTGTGGGTTGGCTCTGCATACTAAGAGGTTATGGTCTTCGGTTCCACCTAGGGACCTCCTTTGTCTCCTCAAGGAGGATAATTTAGGTCGAACCCTTGAGAGAAGGGCGTCTTAGATTGTATTGCCTTACCTTTCTTACAAAAAAAAGAAAAAAACCTAGGTACAGGTTCTTAAAAGCTACTTTCATCAGCTTTTGAAAATACTACATAAACATCTAGCCACTACCTCATTCACTACTTTGCCGAACACTTTTAAGTAGTGGTCTATAACATTTTGGCCACTACAAACTACTAACCTTTGCTTCAACCTCTATTACCGACCACACCCTTAATGTGCTCAAGACCTCAATTTTAACTTTGCTAAGGCCTTATCGACGTACGTTTGTAGATTAAATTTAAGCTCTATTTGATTTTATTTCTCTAACTCAAACTCTATTAATGTATTGATGTCTATATTATATTTTCAGAAACATATGTGACTAAATTTTAATAATTAAAATGATACTGACACCTGCTAAATTTATATTCATGTGAATACTTGTGCCTCTTAAATCCCCGTAAATGGACATTTGTAAGCTACATTAGCATAAACTATTTGATTCTAGTAGATAAATTGGATCAAACACCTAAAATGTTTAGCTTAGCTTGTGGTTTTTCACCTGTAAGATACAATGTTTGTTGTAGGCTTGATTCTTCATTAGTTGGAGAATCATATTGTATCAGACTAAGCGATAAGAACTTGGCTAATCATTCTTTTTTTACATTATAGGAAATGAAGTTTAGCTGCACAAATTATTTCATTATGAGTATTGTCAAAAATAGATAAGATTATTGGTGAATAATAACTTATGGAAACACTAAACAAAGTTCATTACCTCTATGTCTGTTAGTGCATTTAAGAATAAGACATATGTTATGCCAATGAGCAGATGGAAGTCAATGTGGTAGAGCCAGATGAACATGACGATGTGAACATAGATCACATTCCCGCTTGTCTTCAGGGTTATGAACTCCATCTGAAGTGCCTCCCTTGGAATCTGGAACAACAAACCTGGTGCCAATAGGATGAGAAGAACCACTGTGACTATCAATCAATGCCGCCGTTCGTTCCCGTCCTTACTGGTGCTCTTGTCATCCCATGGTGTACTCCGGTGGATTTTTTCGCCATGGTCAGCATCGGGCCGCTGGAAAAGGGCCCCCTTTCGATGGCCTGCCTCCTTCGGTGCATCGGATGTCTTGTTTCTGCCCTTAGTGTATGTTCTTCTGCTTTGCGTGGCACTATGCTTAGCCAGTTGCACCTCACCGCCCTCGGCACTTTCCACCATTCGATGGCCGTCATTGGCACAGGCAGGCTGGATGTTTAGGGCAGTGTCGAGGCAAACTAGGGGTTGTGGAGGATGGGCATGGTATGCATCAAGCAAAACATTCAACCAGTGATGAGAGTAGAGGTAATCGAACGCGAATATAATTTTCATTGATAATTTACCTGTTGATTTGGACAATTTGGGGCTCAAAAAGCTGTTTAGCAGTTATGGTGAGGTTGTGGATGTTTATATTCCAAGTAAAGTTGGAAGAAAAAGTAGTCAAAAGTATGAGTTTATCAGATTTAGTGAGTTCTACCAAGGTAAAAGTGCAATTGAAGCACTGAATGGTGAAACTGTGAAAGGGCATAAGTTGGAAGTTGCTTGGGCAAAATTCCAAAAAGGCCATCATCAAGGCTAAGCAAGTAAAGGGAGGAGCCTAAAAAAAAGATGGTTTGGAAATGGATTCTGAAAAAGAATCTCACATCAACCTAATGAGGCTCCTAAAGCTTTTGAGGACAATCAATACTTGACATCTCTCTATAAAAAAAGCTCTTTTAAGTTGCCCAAATAGCAACAAGTTAGAAGCCCCTAATGGTAATCTTGAGGTTGTGAGGAATGATGTTCATGAGGGACGTTCGGATAATAACAAGACAATTACTCAACCCTTAGATGATACTCACAATCGCTCGATTTTTGTTGGAAAGTTCCCTTCTCAGGCACCAAGTTATGGATCCTCTGTAGAAGATGAGGAGGAGATTAACAGTTCATTGCGCCCGTTTGATAGAATCCTCGAGATGGACATTCAACTTCATGAGAAGAGGGATATGGCTAAATATTCTAACACAGGTAAGAAGAGTGGCAACAGAAACCCAAGGTCAATTCATAATTCACCCACCCCTCTTGAAATAGCGAAAAGAATCTTTAGATGTTGGCAAAAGACTTGGTATTTCTATCTTCGGAGATGAGACCCCAATAATTAGAAGGATCACAAGACGTTTGAGAAAGAAAATAGAAACAAATAGCAAGTTTGAGATTCATATGATTAGTAGGTGGAGATCTCATATGCTGTATGTAATTATGGCTAGTAGCTGTATGAGCTTGTCTGTCTGAATATATATTCTATAGGATGTAGCAGCTGTCTTCTTATTGGTTGTGTAGTGGTTGTACTATGCTTCCTTTTTTTGTAAGGGCTTTGCCCAACTAATAATCGAAAAAAAAAAATATGGTAAGCACTCAATCTTTTGTTGAAGAGGTTGAGGTTTGACACTCCCAACCTAAAGGCCAGTTTTGTTAGGTGGATCTTCAAGCACCTAGGCGTATCCTAGTCTTAATGATTGTAAAATACAACTTTTTTCAACTCCTTTCGTCAATATAGATAGGAAATGAATTACTTGTGAGTTATGATGTAACTTATAATCCACTTTTTTACTAATTTTTCTAGAAATTTAATATAAATAAAACCTAACGCACTTAATATATATCATGCCTTTTGATATTTTAAAATATGTGTTGGGCTGACATATATATTATGACTCAAATTTGATTTGTTCTCTGACATGTTCACTTATGTATATGCTTAAATTAATTTATGTTGTGCAATTCTTAAATATATAATTTTCTCTACATAGGACAAAGGAATCTCCTACCGCCATATAGATAGGAGTGACATGTAAAGACACTCGAGAAAGTTGGTGATGCTAAGCCACCAGATTCTACTGCTGAAGTTCCTAAGGAATCTGATATAATATAGCAATAGACGAAGCATATTTTCGAGAGAAAATGGCACTGAAAAAAGGAAAACTTTGGCTAGAAATGAAAAATACATGCTTCCCAACTGTCATCTCTAGATGCTACTGATGCGACTACTAATCACCCGACATCCTCTCCACCATCTCCTTTGCCATCATATCCTCCTAGGGTGGCTGATTATGTCAGTGATGCACAAGAAAATCTATGCACTGAAACAGAAGCACCCCACCAAATGCAGATGCCGTTGTTGGTTTCTGAAGGGGATGATCAGAATGAAGCTAAAATAAAAAGAAGTGAAAATCAAAGTCGCCAGACTTTTTCTAGCTGTATGAGTGTCTAGAATGTTTACATGTGATACAACGCATAAAAAGCATTCTAGCTTTCTGCAAGCAAGTCAAAAGCATTGATTTTGGTAGTTTCTCGGAATTACAATGCAAAAAAGTCCCGATAGATTTGGCATATTGGCTCTTAGCTAACCTCCAAACTTTTAGTTGTTCTCTGAATATAAGTGACAACCAGACTCTTATAATTTCAGCAAAGATGTTCATTGGATGTTGGGAATCCCACTTAGTGGGTCAAAGTGTTAAATTGGAAGCCTAGGAACGAAATGATGCGAAGGATCAACATCTTTTTGTAAGTTTCAAAGAAAGATTCAGACAAATAAACTCAAGCACAATTGGCCTCTTGGAGTTGCACAAGCACGTTCTTCAACAAAACGTGCTAGTGAATTGTTTAAAAAAGATTTTGTTTTGTATGTGGTGTCATCAATAATTTCTAGCAATCACAACGGAACCACAAACATTGATATCTTGAAGTCGCTATAAGAAAATGACGAGATAAAGGAGTATGATTGGAGCGGTTTTAATATAGAGAGTTTGGGGGGGAAAAAAACAAAATGCACTTGCCAAGATAACGAATCAAGAGCTGAAAAGTGAAGAGAGCTAAAGGAAACAAAATTATTACACAGGCCTAATTTTATTTCTGATGGTAATATTACAAATTGAATTTTATTGAAAAAGTTGAATTTATTTTTAAAAATGCTAAACATTGCTTTATTTCTTGAAAAATCGAATATGGTTTACCTTGATAGAGTCCTGATGAGGCATCTCCAAAGGCAAAAGCTATGTTTGGGGATATAAAATTTGCATCAAATAACTCTTCTATGATAAACCTTGCAATATTGACCCATAAGCCAAGTGTAGCCTTTAGAGATAGTGTATCTTTGCTGAATGTCTTGTTGAGCAACAAAAAGCCCTCTTAATTTTAACAGCTTCTTCCACTACCATGAAGAATCTATTTTTGGATCCATATTCCATCTGCTTGAGCCTTTTAAGTACTAATCGTTGAAACCTTACCATTTGCATTATTAGGCTTTATGTGTTTTATCCCTAAAGGGGGAAAAAAAACTGCTTTAGGGTAACTTTGAATACCTAAAGTGAGTTAAGACTTGAAAAATATTTGGTGGCATTTGCTTTAGCAGGATCTATAGTGGGGCTACTTGTAGTTAGAGCTGGGTAATAGGTCGTGTCGGGTCGGGTTTGTATTCGTGTCGAACTTAAATGGGTTAAGAATTCCTCGACCTGAAACTAACCCGTTTATTAAACGGGTTGGAAAATCTTGACCTGTACCCATTTAATTTTTAAACGGGTTGACCCACTTAACCCGTTTAAAATAAACAAGTTGAGTTCAGTCGCCTAATTACTCGTTTACACATTTAATATTTTTAATTAACAAGTAATTGCATAGCGTTAAAAATTAAGTTGACATACCAAGTTAAATGATTACTCTCTAAAACTCCTGGTTTATCATAATTCACATTTTTTTAAAAGTTTTTGTATTCTTAGTTGTCTAACAAAAAGGTAAATGGATAAATAACAAATGGAAAAATGAGTTGATTTGTTTAACTCATTTAATTAAACAGGTTAAGTAGGTACTTTTTCATGTCAAGAATCTCAACCTTAATCTAACCTACTTAATTAAACGGGTTGAACGTATCAACCCATTTAATTAAACGGGTTGAAAATTTATACCAAAATCCACTTAACTTCGTATCGGTTTCGGGTCGGTAATTGTATCGGATCAGCTTTGTCCAGCTTTACTTGTAGTAGCATTTGTTTGATTTTGAATCTTTATATAATTTAGTTAGATTACTTGGTTTGAATTGGATAACTGAACTTTTGTCTAGGCTACTTATAGTCTTAGTTTTTTGATTTTGAATCTCTATACACTTGAGTCATATTACTTTGGTATGATTGGAAAATAGAACTTTTGTTTGGATTATGTTATGTAGATTTATTCCTTTGAACCGTCCTCATCCGCTAGCTTACTGTTAATAAAATATTTTCTTGCTGCCAAACCTGCCAAAGTGGAGCTGTATGTGATGCACGAATTCCAAAGCCATGATCTTAGCTTGATTTTTATTAGCATTATTACTTTATTGGTCAAAACAAACTTTTTTTTTTTCCTGTGTTTGCTGAAAAAGGAGGCATTAGAAAATCTGGTGGAGATAACCACGAATATTGCCAAGAACTTAAAAAGGTAATATCCGGCAGTGGACATGGTGAAGTTATTTCCTAACTGTGAGCCACTTTTGAAGGTGATTCAATCAACATAGGCAATGATGAATCCCATCTTAAAGAAGAAAACAAACTTCTGCCAGTAGCACCAAGAGCAAGAAGGATCTCCTCAAGAAGCACAACCTGCATTAGCCTCACAGACACCCACTACCCAATCCACCTGTTCCAGTAAGTGAAGATAATCGCTATTATAGTGATCCTAATTCCTGGCTTGCATTGAAGCAATAGAAGAAGTGTAAATTTTATTCCAAGATAAGAAAGTGTTCAAGGAGTTTTCCAATTCTGATGTTGGTCCATCAATAACTAAACGCACAGATGTTGATCCATCAACAACCAAAGTGACAGATGCTGGTACATCCACCACAAATATAGTAACATTTGTTGGTCCATCATTCACTCTTGGTATAGATGAACTTCTGACACCTATATCAGAATAGGTATCAGAACATGACATCAATATGAATATCATGATGAACCAACACCGTGCAAGCAACCTAACGGGAAGCAAATGGAGAAATCAATTCCTGAAGAAGGTAAAAAGAAAAAAAATGCTTAGATTATGAAATTTAGAGACATTTCTAATTGAATGAGATCTGAAATGTTTTGTGATAATTACTACAAATGTGAGTGAAGAAATGGTGAACATTAAAAAAGAAGAGGAAGAAGAGGAGGAGGAGGAAACTTGCCTAGCGAGAAGACCGAGACATATAATGAAGGTGCCACTTGCACTATCATTGCTATATTGGTCTAAGGAAATTAAAAAGCCCTAATTAGATAAACTCACTATAAATGAGAGAGAGATGATAGATCTATTGTTCACCTCAGTTGAAGATGAAAATGAAAGAAGGTAAATAAGATGTCAACTTTTTTTTTTTTAAAAAAAAACTGTTCAAAAAACTAGTTCTTAATATTTTAAATTCATTTGTAGCGAAAAATTTTCCTCTTATGCAATGATAAAACACTTGATAGCCAAGAGCTCTATAGTTTGTTGCATAAACAATTTATAAGCAAGAAAGTCACTGATATATGGGCTAAGCTATTGAATCACTGAAACAAAGGAAGATCTCCAAGAGCTTAAATGGATGTTTATTTTCCGCCAAGCCTTATGTAAAGAGCCATTCTTGAAACGATAATACAATATGTCACCATTCTGTTGGCTAACTGTATTCTAATGTTGTAAAATTTATAGAAAATTGTTCAAAATCAGCCTTGGAATACAAACTTGAAAAAGACCACACCATTCAGGAGTTCACCTATAGCTACTTAGAGAACTTCAAATTGATGGGCGTAATACATAAATGCCATTGATTTGGTAAGTAATTGGAAGACTCTTGGAAGCTTTTTTAATTTTTTTGGTAATAACATAGGGGTTATCATTATGACTATATCAAATGACATCATGTATAGAACATAAGGGAGAGTCATTGCAGAACTCAAGGCCTTAAATATATATTCCCTCAATATACTCTTATTACATCTAGATATTTTCTTGTTGGCTATATAGAAGAACCTGTATTTGACTATTTGTAAGACATCTCTACATGTATATGCTACAAATATGTGCTTTGTAAATTTGATGTCTTGTTCACCCCATAGAATAGACAATAGCAGATACAGAAAATGCAAGTAGTCCTCCTTTTGCTTGCAAATATGGATGCGTTCCAAGCCACTTAGCAAATTAGTTTAGCCCTTGACAAGGACCTTGTATCATTAGCCACTAGAAAACTGGTTTAATAATATGCTGGCTGAATTGGCAGTAAAGAACATATAAGAGTGGCTCTTTGTTTCAATATTACATAGATAGTAAGACTCTAGTGCCAATAATATATTATCTGTCAAGTATAAAATACACCAGCAAAGAAAAATCTTCTTAAGAAGGATAGATAATCACCTGAGTGCCTTCTTTTACTAACAAAAACTCAACATGTAATTGTTTCTATATGTTTTCTTGCTTGTGCATCAAGGTGAAAGATACTACCTTATGTGCGATGATCTGAAGAGTAAGGAAGTACTCACTGTCAATAACATGGAACGGAAAGACCGCTTCAACAGAATGTACAAGATTCATACAAATACTATAGGAGGCAACTGAGAAAATTTTCATTAAATATTTTAATGGGTATTATACTTCTAAGTTTAAAGTCATATAAGTTTTTACTTTGACTATCAGTCTATGTTACATGTGCACCCAAATGCTGCGTATAAATAGTACCAATCAAATGGAAAGGCAACTGTGAACTAAGGGATACTCCAATATATATGATTGGGAATATGCATACCTTTGAAGGGCAGGATAATTGGGTTGGGGAATTCTTTTAGAATATATTCCAAAACTTAAGCTTTTAGAATTGCTTGGGATTCTTTAGCAAATTCTGTTGTTGCTTTAACCCATAATAATCAATTATTCTAGACTTAAACTATTCTTTTATTATAGTGTAGTCTTTTTATTTTGATGTATTTGTCAATCACCATTTAGGATTCCTCATGGTCCATGCTATGTGAGGGAAAAAGTGGTTAGATTTGAGAACTAAAAAATCATTTATGCACTTATAGTAGATGACCACCTATGGATCCCAACCAGATCAAGAAAGACATAGTGAACCATATGAGAAATCCTGTGTCCAAATAAAGGCATTAATCTTGATAAAGAGATCCAAGAAGTTAAAGAAGATCAAAATCCCACAAGATGACCCAGATGAAGAAACCCACAAATCTAGCACTTTGATTGATTGAACTTACAAAGATAATAGCAATCAATAAAAGATTAACCCACCCTTCAACATTATAAAGCCTAAGCACCAAAGGTAGAATTAAAGGGAAGACTCACATTCACTACTCTCCTAGAGAGATAAAGAAATATAAGATTTTTATAGAGATACTATGCATTAAGCTTTTCATTTCATTAATCCAAGTCAAAGAATATTACAAGGGATCAAACTAATGAATAATGAAGTACCCCATTCCCTAAGTCTTGTACTAAACAATAGACTTATAAGAAAATTAACGTATGGAATAATAGTTAGTTGTACAATTAGATGGGGATCACTAGAGTCAAACCTGAGCTGGAATTGGTTGTAATTGCACTATCTTTATGGCATCATCCATCACCCTAAATGGATGAATTTGGGGGAGATTTTTCTAAGAGAAGCTTCTAGAAGAGTCTACCAGTTTCCCAAGAAATCTTAGCCTTACTAGTCCAATTAATCTCTCAATTAAAATCATGCAGTTTCAGACCTACACTAACCCTTCCTCAATTAAAAACCTATATCTCCCTCCACACTAGAATCTGAAGGTGATCTACAGTTTGATGAAAAATAGACATTTGGGACTATCCACACATATGTAGTTTGCCAAAACTTGGAGCCTGTTTACCCATTCAAAATTGAACTAGAACTTAGGGAAGATATTCTCCTAAGAATTTGAAAATAAGCTAAAGAAGTGCTTACAAAGAATAAAGTAGCTAAGCTCCTTATTTAAGGCTACTAATAACCTAAACATCTTTCCTTAGCTAACTTAGGCTTTTTCAAGGATCCCAAGTTAACAATGACCTTGGAGGACCAGGTCCTTGAGCTCTATTTCCAAGAGTCATCATTGTTCCTACTCGAATCATAGCCTTTGCTTGGAGGAGTAGATCACATCAACCTCCCTACTTGAAGAGTATTTGCCCTTAAATCTTCATCGTGCTCATGCTCATCCTCAATGTAGGGAGTAAGATCCCCAATATTAAAGGTGACTAATATATGCATGTCTCTCAGAAGTAATATCTTGTAGGCATTCTCTGCCGCCTCTTGCACCATGCTGTAAAGGCCATCTCCCCTAGCCATAAGCTTTTTTTCCCTCCTTAAAGGAAACATTTCTTTCCTCAAGGTTAACCACACAATATCTTCCAGCTTGAACTCAAGGTAAGTGCGGTCCTTGTTGGCATTAAGCTTGTATTACTAATTCACTTTCTCAATTTCTACCCTTGCTCTTATAGCTTCTTTATTTCCTTAGCCCTTGCTTCAGCCTCACAGCTTACCTTTGATTCTTGAGTAAAGGGAATAAGATCAATGGGGTTGAAAGGGTTAAGCCCATAGCAGACCCCAGATGGAGAATGAGCGATAGCATGAAAGGAGCTCTAATGTAAGCAAACTTAGCATGAGAAAGTTCGGTATCCCAATCCCTCAAATTCTTACTCACCATACCTCTTAGCAAGGTTGTGAGGCTTTAATTTTCCACTTTGATTTATCCATCAATTTGAGAGTGGCAAGTAATGCTAAAGAGCAACATAGTCTTCACTAGTATATAGGCATATCCAAAACTGTGATAGAAATTTGGTGTCCCTATTCGAAACAATGCTTCTTGGAATACGATGAAGCCTCATAATTTTCTAGAAGAAGAGATCCATCATATAAGTAGCATCATCACTCTCATGGTAAGTAATGAAGTGACCATCTTACAGAATTAATCTGCTAACACCATAGTGGCATCCTTTCCCCAAGGTGTCCTAGGGAGGGCCATAATGAAATCCATGCTAATATCATCCCAAGTTCTTATAAGAACTGGAGGAGAAGTGTAAGGCCTTGATGGAAGTGACTTTAAGCCATGTAGCAAATGTTGCATGTTGTGACCATCGTATGAGTATCCTTACTCTTCTTGGGCCAATAAAAGTACTTCTCGACTATCTCAAGAATCTTGTTGATGCCAAAGTGACCGGCTAAGGCTCCTCCATGAGCCTCTTTCACAATAAAGTCCCACAAAGGACTTTTGGGATTGCAAAGTTGGTTACTCTTGAAAAGGAAACTGTATTGTAAAGTGAAAGAGCTAAAGCTAGAGGGATTCTCCCGAACTTCCTAGAAGTCTTTGTCCTCCTTATATAAAGCCTTGAAGGAATGGAACCTAAGGACCTTGGACTAAAGGACTGAAGGTAGAGCATACCTCCTAAATAATGCATCGGCACAACATTCATCAGCTGCAACATTCTCTTTGCCAACCTTATGTTTACAAGAGTAGGAAAAAGATGGAAGGAATTCAACTAACTTGACATGTCTTGTGTTTAATTTGGGTTGCCCATTGATATAGGACAATGCCTTGTGATCTAATAAAGCACAAAGGGGTTGGGCTTGAGATAATGATCGTAGGATTCCAAGACCCTAACAATAGCATAGAATTCCTTGTCATAAGTAGAGTAGTTGAATCTGGAATCATTCCAATTTTCACTAAAGAAGGCCAAAAGGCAGTTAACTTAAGTTAGAACTACTCCAATTCTAACCCTGCTAGCATCATGCTTAACTTCAAAAAGGACCTCAAAGTTGGGAAGAGCCAAGATAGGAGCAAAAAATAGCCTATTTTTAATTGCCTCAAAGGCCCTTTAGGTGACTTATGTCCATTCAAAACTTGCATTCTTCATGCTCTTGGTCAAGTAAGCCGCAATGGAGCTAAAGTCTTTGATGAGTTGGCGGTAGAAGGAAGCGAACCTATGGAAGCTTCGATCTTCCATGATGGTCATTAGGATACCTCAACTCCTGATAGCTTCAACTTTGGACTCATCAACTTGAATTCCTTCTGAGGACACAACATACACAAGAAAAATAACTTGAGGAGTGAATAGCTCATACCTCTCAAGTTTGGCATATAACATTTGTTGACTTAAAACTTGGAAAACTTGAGAGATATGTTCCATGTGAGCCTCCTCATGATTTTACACCAAGATATCATCAAAATACCCTATCACAAACTGTCCAATGAAAGGCCTCATAGCCTCATTCGTGTGCCTCATAAAAGCACTATGAGCATTAGATAGACCAAAAGGGATCATAAGCTACTCATATAACCCATATTTGGTCTTGAAAGCGGACTTACATTCTTAATTTAGCGGTAACTGCTCCGAAGGTTAATTTAGAAAAGATCTTTGACTTGTGCAACTCATCAAGCATATCACCCAATTGAGGAATGAGAAATCTATATTTGATGGTAATGTTATTTATGGCTCTAGAATTAAAACGCATGCACTAAGCCCCATCATTCTTAGGTACCAAAAGGGTAGGAACCGAACATAGACTCTAGCTCTCTTTAATGTACCCACAGTTGAGCAAGTCTTAAACTTATCGTTAAAGCTCTTTTGATTCATTAAGATTACCCCTATAGGCCAACTTGTTTGATAAAGGAACACTCAGTAGGAGATTAATTTATTACTCAGTTGCTCACAAAGGAGGGAGCCCTAAGGGTAAATAACTGGGAAATACATCCCAAACTCTTTCAAGAGTGATTGAATTAGAGAATGTGTGGGTTTCATTTTCCTGCTTGTGCTTATTTTCACTATAAGTAAGACAAATAGAGGCTTGGTCCTACTAATAACTCTCTCTACACATGTTTTCACTCATGTAGAGGTTTTTCCTCACTTCCTTTCCCTAGTTTAAATTTGAGAGGCTTATGTGGGGGTAACGGTGTAATAGCTGAAATTTTATTATGTCAGGCTAGCTATTTAGGTTAATAATTCTATTAACTATGTTTATCATATAAGGTATATTAGGCTAACATTTACATGTTAATCGAGAATATTAATTTACATGAATTAGTTTTTGGAGCCTCTCAGTTTAGTTCATAATTTCGTGAAATTCATGAGTTTATTAAAATTAGGTCGAGTTGAGCATGCGATATTGGCTAAGTGGTCTCAGTTCATCTGGACCCAAACTCTCCTAAAGTTCAAAGTACTCACACCCCACACAAAAAAAAAGAACCAGAAGGGGGGGTTGAGGGACTCGGGTGCTACCCCAAAAAGGAAAGAGAAGGAGAAGCCCTGGGGCTTGGACTGCCGGATGACCGAGAAGAGAGAGAGAGAGAGATTGAGAGGGGGATCGAGTGACTGGTAGCTGTGGTGCACAATGATAGAGAGGAGGTTGGAGGATAGGCAACCAATTGTCTCGACAGCAGGGGGGTTGGCTAATAGTGAATCGTGGGAAAGAATAGGCTACGCTCGAACCACCAGAACCCATCAACACCGTCACTGCCACCATGACTGTTGGTGATTGGGTTAATGTCGGCGGCTACAGTGGACTGAGAGGGGAACAAGGAATAGGGGAAGAAGCATGTGAGAACCTACAGAAGAAAAAAGAGGGCCTGAGCAGCACTGACAGACTCAACAAGGGATGAGAAGTAGCATAGAAGTGAGGGACAAGAGGAGACTCAAACCTAGCCCTAATTCGCTCAATTAGCCCAGGAGTTGGGTTCATTAGCTTGGCGTTAAGGTGGGTGTTCTCAATTTCCTAAATTACTAGTAATTTTGCACGTTTTAAATTCCCATTGTAAAAAATTGCTGAGTAGCATTCCACTGGCAAGATTGCATGATTCAGTTTGGCCAAAACTTAATGCATGGTAATGAGGGTTGTAGATTAGTTTATGCAATTGTTGAGTATATTCTGACTCATAATGGGTTTGCATGTCAATTTAATAAGAGTTGGGTTGCTGGGCTAATCGGTTTGCTCGATTTTGATATCAAATTGAGACTGAAATTGGTTCCTTGGTGAGGTTTGAGGTTGAAATATTTAGTTGGGTTCTGAGGATTTTGTGAGAGGTGTCGTGAGGAGAGAGCTCAGGATATTGATTAATTAGTAACATTACGAATTGTGTGCATAGGTGTGAAACTATGTAGACTCTGCTAAACTGAAAACAACTTACGGTAACTGTTAGCATTTAGCCTTCTATTACGACGAAAATATTGCATGTTAATTATGTGAATTTAGAATAAAACTGAAAGGATCATAAGAGGATTGCATTCCTCATACCCAGCTAGCCCGAGGTACTTAAGGCAAATCCCGATTACTCGTCGATTACGTCTTTGTCTTAGTTGTTGAAGTACCTGTAACATGGACAATCTTTAATAAGTAGTTTGAGTTTTAAAGATCCATTGATTGCTCCATAGGCTATTCAAGTGAGCAGTTGAGTTTGAAAGCATTGAATTACGGATAAATATGTTTGTGATATGCTTAAAGGCATGTGTTGATAAGTGTGTAAGTGATTTGGTTTGATATGGCAAACGTTCTCAGATATGCGGTTAAAAGTGACTATTAGACATTCATTTGTAAGAGTGAGTCACAATTAGATTTTACAAGCTCTTTTATAACTTATTTCATGCTTCATGTGATCGCATAGAGACTTACGTTATGCATGAACTGTTTTGCATCTAAAACATTGAGAAATCGAGGTGTTTATACACGATTGCATCTACTAGCTTCTAAAACAAGTTTTAATGTCGCATTCCTTAATAAGTGAATGGGCATATGGCTGTTAACTCATTTATAAGCACACTTTGCCAAATGAGTGGTTTTGTGCTTTCAAAAGTCAACTTGAGTTCATTAAAGCACTTTAGCCTCTTGAGAATGAAAATGCCATTGTTTGTGATACAATGAGAACTTTAATGCAAGTATATTTAAAGTTGGAAGCATTTGAAATGTTTTGGGTCAGGAAGATGGTGGTAAATGTTTGGACAAATGTTTACAAGGTAGACTCGGTATGCGGGAACCCTAACTTCTAAGGAGTAGACCCAGAAGTAGGAATCCCTACAAGACCTTGACAACGTTAATGGTGCACTGATTATATGAATCCCTGGGGATAATATGAAGGGCGAGCACAGATCTCCACTAAATAGCACAAATATGAGAATTCGATGCCCCATGAAATGATTTCTACTTGTTATGTAATGTAAACTCCTCATTAAAGGACTATGCTAGTGCTAAGATTGAGAAAAGTGCATATACTCTTGAAAAGAGCTTTTATTCTGTTCTAAATTATTTGCCAATGAATAATGACTGTTATATAAAGACTTTCTTTGATTTATGCAATGGTCCTCGTCTTTTGTACATTAATTCCAATTTCTTGCTAAAGCATCCCTCTTAGTGATTTTAATTGAACTTCGGATGATATATGCGTATATGTGAATTGAACGCTATACTGTTCTCCATGCTTGCTTTTGTGCGTGAGTTTGTTATTGAACCTGGTATGCCTCCTATGTGATGTTTAGCAAGTGATTGTCACTGTTAGGCTACAAGAGACATACTTTAGGCAAGTTGAGTACGCTTATGCATGAAATAGAAGGAGGGCAGGGATATGATTGGGTCTGGAAGGGTGTTGAGGTAATAACAAATATGGGAGACCCTATATGATTATTATGTGATGCTATATATCAAATTGTGTGCGATTGCTACATAATGTATTGTGTACAACTGTTTTATTTTCTCGGGGTTGAGAATCATTCATTGAGCATGTGGTAGCTTATGCCCTCTTTATCTCTCTATTTCGCTTTTCCCCAGGTTCTTGAAATTACAGGTAGAAGTCAGCTTATGTAAGTCGAGATGGAGTGTCCGTTGTTGCGTAAGAAATGGAATTATGTGTTTCATATGTGGATTTATGAGTTTAGTAATGCATCGTGATGCATTTTAAGTTCTTAAGTATATGTGAGTTAATTGCTGTAACACATATAATGCATATTATCTAGAAGTCGCTCTGAATGGCCGTGTGGGCCAACTGTCTAAATAGCTAGTCGTTTGACTTAGTTGATGTTAGCTATTATGGGATGTAAATCCCAGTGCTCTAGATGTATGATCCGTTGAGTTATATATTTTACTTATCCCTTTAATCAAATTTTGTACTTAGTGTACTCCGGGCATGTGGCCCGTAGAGTTGTGGTCTCGGATATGCAACCGTCGAGCTTGTTTGGGTATTCTTTATGTTTCTATTGTTGCAGGATCTAATGTAAGACTTTAAGCCTGGGACATGGTCAGTTTTGAGGTGGAACTCTATCCATTTCGTTCTAGGATTTAAGAATTCACTAACATTTCTAGCCAGCCCTAAAGGGTAGGGGTATTATAAACAGTGTCAAAGTAAGACTATGACCCTTGTGTTTGAATGCACATGTATTTGCATGCCCATCATGAATCAAATGATTATCATACAATCAAGGTCTACCAAATAGCAAATGAATGCATCCATAGGAAGAGCATTACATAACACTTCACCACGATATGGATCAATCCAAAATGAAATAAGAGCTTGTTAAAAAATGGTTACCATGCTCCCTTGGTTGAGCTAGTGAAGAGTATAAGGTGCTAGATGTACCTTGGTTGACAATTGAAGATTGTCAATGAGCATTATAAAAGCTACAATAGTGTAACTCCATCTATTAATAAGGAGCTCACACAATTTGGCTCCAATTGTACACTGAGTATGGAAGATTTGTTTTATTGGGTTTGGTTCGCAAGGAACCTCTCCGACATGGAATGCTCTTTGAATTATCAAGAGTTCAACAATATCTAGACCAAAGTTTGTTCCTCATTTTTAAATTCCTCTTTGCTAGTTTCTTCCTCAGTAGCCTGTAGCTCTTCGGCTTCTCTAATGATGAAAGTTATTCGGTTATGATAATCCGCTTAGAAGTATCCATAACTATGGAATTTCAATAACTTCTTTCCCTCCAACCTCTTTGGTGGTTCACTAGCAATCTCTTTACCCTTGTTAGGGACTTTAACAGTTGTAGGGGTAGTGTTAACTTTGTTATGGAAGGAGAAATCCTTAGGGGTGCTTTGGGGGTGAATCGAGGAAGTGGTTTGAAAGGATTTTCTATCCTTAAGTGCCTCTTAACTTTGATAGCTAGGTAGCACACATCATCAAAGGATAAATAAGGTTGTAAATCCACCTTATTAGCCATTGATGAAATTTTTGGGGGGGGGGGAGTAAGGGTATAAATTTATTGTGCCTTGGGACGTAGTGAAAATTAAGTTACTAATTATTTTCGATCCCAACTCTAACCTAGGAAAAGCGATGAATGTCACTAAGCATGATTAACTAAACTAGTTACTCACTAATTCTAATTTCTAATCTAAATATGATTAATTAAACTAAATTAAAATGAATCATAATTAACAAAATCAACCCCAAATATCATATTAACTAACAATAACTAGCAAGGCATCTAATTAACTAAGAAAGTATTAAACATACTAATTAAAAGAAGAGAGAGAAAAGAGAGTACCTCAAAAGCTTGAAAATCCAACAATAGAGGTTGGCTTCCATTGTTGGAGCAAGTGGATGATGATAGGAGGTGAATTCTCCACTTATTCTCACTAATCCAGCTCAACTACCCCTAATCTAACCCATTAAGAGCTAAAAACTCAAACTTGTGAAGATAGGTTTTCAAACCCTAAGGTGGACAAGAGAAAAAGAAATTGAAATTTGCACTCTTAAAGAAAGAGAATGAGAGATTAAGAGTAGACAAGAGAATAAAATATGATTAGGAAAGGGAGGCAGTAATTTCAATTCATCAACAAACAAAAGCATGTAAGTTTGCACATTAAACTAGTAAATCAAACTCAACAAAGTAGGAGCTTGAATGAAAATGAAAATTAAAGATATTGAAAGAAAGCTAATTGCATCAAAACTTTATTACTCTTGAAATGTGGCTACAAAATGAAAGTAAACCTACACTAATCTCTCCTAAACCCTAGGCTAACTCTATTCTTAAAACTAAAAAATTAGATCCTAACACAAATAGAGGAAGGGCTTTAAATAAATCCCGATGCAGCATGCTTGGTACTGTCGTGCCCAGTAGCACAGGCAGACCGTGCCAAGTTTCTGGAAGCTAGTAAAAGAAGCAAGGCAGGACAGGGGGTGGCACGACCACCCTGTGCCAAGTTTCTAGAATTCTGCACATAAAATATAGCAAAAATAGGATATGGCACGGGCACCCTGGCACTGGCAGTCCTTGCCGCCTGGCACTGGTAGCCCTTGCCATCTCGCACCGGCTTTCTTATTTCTCTAATAATTTTTATGCTTGTTGACCTAACCTTACTTCATGGCTATCTGGGGTTATCCTCCAAGGTTTTCCAGGTTAAAGTGCCTAACTTTTGGCATGCTTTGCACGAATTATCCGCCATTTGTGCAATTTTCTTTATTACCTACAAAACCAACAAAACATAAATAAATAAGCTAATTTATCAAGTACTAGGTAGAATGAGGTGCAAAATTCATGCGCATCATGCCTAAACAATAGTAATATTAGGAGATAATCCCTTAATAAACCTAACAATTTTGAGCTCGGGTTCTTCATCCAAGCCAACCTTTACACCTAAGATAGGCATTCCCTTCATCTTAAGGATAGCCAATTTGAAGGACTTTTCTTCATTATACTCTTTGAGTTCAAAGATTCTTCCAATGGCTTGCACCCAATCAAGATAGTTTTCCAGGTTAGGACTACCATTAAATTCTGATGCCCCAACTTTGAGATACTTGTGGTCATCGCTTGGATGCATTGTTCTTCTTCTTCTAGCTTCCCTTTCCTCATCTTCACAACCTTCATGAGAGGATGATTAGGCAATGTCAATAGGCTTTACATCAAACCCCTGAAGGTAAGGGTTTTGTTGTCCAGATCCCTTGTTCAAGCTCCTTTGTGAGCTTGCTCACTTACTCTTGAAGTTCAATAATGGTCCTTTCTCTCCTCATCTCATGGGCTTACTCAAGAGAATGGTCTTAGAGTAAGAAGAATCTATTTCATTAGCCATGATCAGTAGTGAATGTAGGTGAAAAGAAGGGGAGCATACCAAAAATAGGGGAAGCATGGGCGTGTTGGGAATAACACACGCAAAAAAGATAGTCAAGAAAGTGGCATAGTTGTGCTGGGTGACACGGTCTGGCTATGCCAATTCTCTAGCAAAAACATTTTTCTTTAGGTTGATGGCACGAGCGTAGGGCTGAGAAAAAAAATCGGGTACTCGGGTTGGGACCCGAACCTGGTTCGAACCCGCCGGGTCCATACCCAGACCCAGTTGAACTGGGTCCAGGACTGGTTTTGAAATCTTGGAATCGGTTATAACCGAGTCTAGTGCTGAGTCCTAAAAACTTGGAACCAAAACCGGACCCGTTACCTGGTTAACCAATTGGTTTTTTTTATTTTAAAAATGTGTAAGTTACTAGGTTAGCCATTAACATTAGGTGTTGTTCTTCCGATGCCACATAATTTCTAGCTATACGTTGATATTGCTAACTCTTTTTGTTAATGTATAATAGTATGAGAAGATGATATTTTTTTATGCTTGGATGAAATGAAATGCTATTTATTAGCTAATCAATTGGACTTTAATGTGTGGTAAATGTCTAGCTGCCACTCTATTAAATTTGATTTTGAACGATCGATTACCTAGCTTGTTGGGCGTATTGGTTCTCTCACAAAGTCACAACTACAAGCCAAAAATTTAAACGAAATGAAATAGAACAAAATAGGAAAAAAAAATTAGGAACTGGGTACCCAGTTCTGGACCTAATCCCAATCGGTTCCGGACCTAATCCCAACCGATCCCAAAAATCCTGGACCCGGTTCTATGAAGATGGACGGGGTACCCAGTCCGAGCATGCCATGGAGCACAGTCAGCCCATACTGATTTTTTATTTTGGGGTTTTGATGGATTTTTCTTTTTTTTGTGAAGGCTTTCTGTGGAGTTCAGAGATATGATTGGGTAGAGATCATATTTAGGCTATTTCTAGGGTTGTTTGTGGACTAAATGCAGAGATTTAGAGAAGGAGATCTAAAGGTAAGAATAGTAAACAAAATGGCAGAAGCACATCACACACAAAGATTGAAGGTTTTGATGCTTACCTAATAAGGAAGATCCTTTTCCTCTGATACCAAATGAACCATGTGATAAATCCCTTGGAAACATAAAGACACCAGCCCTGATAAAGATATCTAAGAAGTTAAAGAAGATCAAAATCCCATAAGAAGAGCAAATGAATAAACGCATAAATCTAGTGCCTAATTGATTCAACTTTCAAAGATAATAGCAATCAATAAAAGATCAACCCACCGTTCAACCTTATGAATCCCAAGCAGCAAAGGTTGAATTAAAAAGAAGACTCAAATACCACTGTCCCAGAGAGATAAAGAAATACGAGACTCTTGTAGAGATACTAAGGAATAAGCTTTTTATTTCTTTAATCTAAGTATGAAAATATTTCAAAGGATCAAGTCAATAAATAGTGGAGTATCCCATTCCCCAAGCGTTGTAGTAACTAATGGAATCGCAAGAAAATTAACCAATGAAATCTTAGGTAGTTGTACAATTAAAAGGGGAGCACTAGAATAAAAGCGAAGCTAAAATCAGCTGTAGATGCACTAGCATGATGGGATCGTCCACCACCCAAAGGGGATGATCTTGTAGTAGATTTTTCTACAAGAAGCTTTAAGAAGAGTCTACCAGCTTCCTAAGAAGTCTTATCCTCTAAATCATCCATTTGGTAGCCCAATTAATTTCTTAATTAAAATCATGCAATTCTAAACCTACATTGACCCTTGCTCGGTTAAACGCTAACTCACATCTCTCTATATGCTTGGAATCTAAAGGAGATTTATACTTGATGGAAAATACACATTTGGGGCTATTTATAAGTATGTAGTTTGCCAAGATTAGAGTCTGTTTGCCACTCAAAATTGAGATAGAAGTTAGAGAAGATATTCTATCTAGAATATGAAAATAAGCTACCAAAGTGATTTTGGAGGATAAAGTAGCTAAGCTCCTTATTTAAGGCTAGTAATTGTCTCACCACATTTCTATGCTTACTTAGCCTTTTTCAAGGGTCCTAAGTCAACAATAACCTTAGAGGACCAAGGGCTTGAGCCCTATTTCTAAGAGTCATCATTTTCCCACTTGAGTCATGGCCTTTGCTTAGAGGAGTAGATCAAACCTTATAGTTTGCTCCGCATCCCATGGACAAGGACCTTGTAGAAAAATTGTATGTCTAGATGTGTGTGAGAGTGTTTATGGGGGGGTGTGTGTGGGTGTAAGACAAGTTGTACAAAGGAAAGTCTTTAGCTTTTAAAAGACAAGACCATATGATCACTATCTACTTCTGCTATGAGTGTCATCATCTTAGATATACATTTGCTTATGACCGTTATGTTAAACCAGTTGTTAGGTGTTTGGTTATTTTATTGTGTCATGTCACTTCATGCGTGGTGCAAGGCTTTTAGTAACATGCTCTGTGTGATTGAGTAATAATTTAGTTGTATTTGATTTTTCATAAGTATGGCTCCAATGGTAACTATCCTAATATCACATTCACGTTGATTTGATGTGTTCTTCAATCATAGTGGTCCATTCTATATGAGGAAAAAAGTGATTAAATTTGAGAGCCAAAAAATCATTCTTGCACTTATACTGAATGACTGCCTGGAGTTATGGATCTCACTTGGATCAAGGAAGACAAGGACAAGGACATCAAAACAAAAACTCCACACCCTAGCTGGATAAGTTAACCAAATCCAAACAACTTACCTTGTAGAAAAATTGCATATCTAGATGGGGGGTTATACAAAAGAAAGTCTAACTATTCGAAAGACAGCAACATTTGATGACTATTTGCTTATGGTACGAGTCATCATCTCAGACAGATCCTTTTCTATGACAGGTTAAATATTGTGTCTTTAGACTACTTGTTCGGTGTTTGCTTGTTTAATTTTGTTGAGTCACACCATCTGAGGTGCAAGCCTATTACTGACATGCTCTCTCTTTGGCAGAGTAAAAATTGAGTTGCATTTGATTTTTTACAAGTGTCGTTCCAATAGCAATTGTCCTAATATGACATTCGCATTTCTAAACTACCAGTGTGCTGATAATCAGTTTTGCCACTTGCAGAAGGAGAAAATTTTTCTACTAAGATATTGCTTTTGCTATGACATTCTCTTAGCACCTAAAACAAGCTCAGGCAAAATGCTAAGATAAAAGCTCGTCAACATCAAAAGC
Source organism: Carnegiea gigantea (assembly GCA_029747015.1). Lineage (NCBI taxonomy): Eukaryota > Viridiplantae > Streptophyta > Magnoliopsida > Caryophyllales > Cactaceae > Carnegiea > Carnegiea gigantea. The sequence goes on along the minus strand of JAKOGI010000475.1, from coordinate 232,701 downwards.
AATTGAAACCTAGCAAAAAGGCAAAGAGAAAATGATTTGAAAAGTGTGATTTTTGAAAAGTAAAGTTGGATTTTTGAAAAATGGAGTGTTTTGAAAAATGAGAAACCAACTGGTGTGGAAAGGTGACACATATAACTGTAGTTTCGTTAAATAGTCTTCCAAGAACTTTAGTGCCCTTACTAGTATTATTTTTAAGATTCAATTGAAATGATAACTAAGTTGCCTATATTATCACTTGGCCATACAAGATGAGAGAGCGAAGGCTAAGTGGCTTGTGTTCTATCTTCGATATGCAAGGGCATGTTGGACTCCCTCATCAGTATATTGAAAATATGTATTCTGTTATTAGTAAGTCTTGTGTGAGACTGTCTTACATAAAACACATCATGAGACGGAAGCTTTTGTGGTGCCTTTTAATAATAATTGGGATGACTAATAGTTTATGTAGGGGTGACTGCAACAAAGGTCACTGTCAGAATAACTATTAGTCATCCTAAATTAAACAAGTCACTCTAGAATATATGATTAGTGACTGCGACACCTCAAAAAAGCATTAACTAATGATTGCTTGAATATATATGATAGCAATGATTTTCCTTCTAGCTATCTGCCAATGATGGACATCAATGTTTATATTATATGGATTTGATGATTTAGAAGCTTGGGGAGCTTGGGGTTTAAGAAAAGAGAGCCAAATATATATATAAATTGACAAAAGAATAAAATAGAGAAAGAATGCGAAAGATATTTATTTTTCTATACCTAAGAGTTCACTACTTCATTCCTAAATATTCATTTACGAATAATACATAGAAATATGAAAAAAACAATTTATTCAATGTTTTAGCTATAAAATACCTTGCCACAACTAGCCACAGAAAAAAAGTAAAACTATTCCTTTTATAATTTAGAAGTTCACTTTATTGAAACATAAAGAAAATGTTCCTTTATAAAATAATACATATAAATCTAGCTATATCTCGCCATATGCTAGGAGGCACTAGCTCCCGAGGTTTAAAAAAAAAAAAATATTGGTCTGTAAATAGAGTTGTGCTTTGGCATGATTGTGGGTCCCAATGGGTAAATATGATATTTTTAAGGCCACCGTGCAATGACCATGATGATTTAGGTGGTCTAATATTATAGTGATTAGTGTCATCATTTATTTGTTCTTTTTTTTGGAGTTCCAATTGATGCTGTAATTTCGATTGTCCGGGATGGGGTTGATTCCACACCTAAGACTCTGAAAATTTTTTAAACTTTTTTTTTCTTGTCCTCTTTTATCCTAAATACTAGGTTGGATTCCATGAAGTGGGTCAATGATGGGATCGATTATATTAGTAATGTCCCTTTCTGGTCATATGTGCGTCACTTTGTATAGCTCTTGTTTTCCCTCTACAAGACACTTCACTTGATAGTCGCATTTGTTCTCTCTCTCTCTCTCTCTCTCTCTCTCTCCCCCCCCTTCTCTCTCTCTCCACTAGGAGATTTATACCTTATGCTGTAAGTATAGTTTTATTATCCTTGCTCTTTGCCATCAGGAATACAGTAGGTCGGAGATACTAGGTCGGTCATCAAATGTTTTTTTTTTTTTTTACTTTTTTTCCCCAAAAATTACTTGTACTGATTACCAAAAGTTGATTGATCATAGTATAAATTATGATATTTTTAATACATTTGTTAAAGCAAAAAGTTGTAAATAGTAAAGTTCAATATGTTAAGGTACAATTTACAAATGTTCATTTACTTAATCATCTACATCCATTGTAAACAAAAACTGGAAACAATAACCTTTTATATATAAAAGTTCACTTTTTAAACCATAAATGTTCACTTGTGAAATAATATATGGATAAGTGCAAAAATATAAATTGTAAAAAAACGATCCTTCCATAAAATTAATCACAACATCAAAAAGAAAAGATAATTCGTTTGTGGCATAGAGTGCGTAAGCAGAAAAAGAATGATAAAAATACTCAATTTTTTTAAACATACCTCTTCACTTTTTCAACTATAAATGTTCATTTTGTAAATAAAAGTAACAGACCTAGGAATTTACCAAGTGAAGGGCTTTGTGGTTGGGCCCAATTGCAAACATTTAATGGTCATGCCTAAATGGGCATGCATTTTTGGTTCATGTTGACCAAGTATTGACCAAGTTCCTAGATGATTTTCAAATGTGATTAAAACCTACCTAATTATGTAAATTAAAAAGGGTAGGTCCTATGAATTAGACATTCATAAAATAAGCGAACTCAGTATGCAAATATAAAACACTTGCAATGGAACTTATATAATATGTAAATGTAGTTTGGTAACATAAAACAATTAGATTTGACCTTAAATCTATCACAAAAGACCAACAGTCTCAAAAATTAACATAAAATCATATTAATCTTTCATCAAAGTCTAAAAAAACTGAATCATCATGGTAGTTCCTGCAAAACAAAAATCCTCCAGATATGCCAAAACTTCTTCCTCGACTAGCATTACAAAAATTCAAAAATAGCATAAAAACAGTACATCCGGCAAAAAGCATAGTTTGTTTGATAAAATTAAACTGCCTGTAACACCATTGGAGGGGGGAGGTGATATTCACCCTAAACTTAGTTCTAAAATAAAAATCTTGGCATGCAAGCAATTTAAATGCAATATTCAAATTCGGATCTAATTCCTTGATGAACTCACATGCCCTATTCGACTCACTTAAGATCCTGTAATCTCTTTTCAAGAACTTACAGCCAAAGATCATGCATGATGAAAGCCAAAAAACCACAATTCCGTGAGGTTTTTTTAATAAAAAAGGTCCGATTCCTTGAAGATTCAGAAAACTTTGATTTCTTTATGATATATAAGCATATCATAAACACATTAACGATCCATTGGATTCTCACTATCTTTGTTGAACTGGTAAATAAAGGTTCCAATAGCTCAGATCTTAGACTCTATACACTAAATGTTTTGGGGTGTAGACTTAAAGTTGCCAGTCACTATAGAAAAGAAAGTAGTAAAATGATCATGCCTCTAATCCTAACAGCGTAGTCATTACATTTTATCTCCAAGGCAAGTGGAAAACAACTCAACTTATTTAATATCACAATGAAAGTGAGAAAACCACAGGTACCTATAGAAAAAGTTAAGAAAAATGAAAAACAATTAAATGAAGAACAAGCAAAAGATAGGAAAAAAAGCATGTGTTAACTAAATGAAGATAATTCTCCCCTCAAACTTGCGTGTTAGGACAACACTCGTGAACTAGCTACGAAAGTGAATCTAGATTTAAGTTACGGTTTTGTCAATAGAGAAAGGTTGAAAAAGAAAGTAATGAATCCTTTTCCATGTTGAGCTTGTTCAATTGAAGCTGTGCATCTTGATCTATTTCATCGTTTCATTGTGGATTCCTAGGACGAAGTTAAAGCGAAAGAATAAAAGAAGAGGAAAGGTTATGCCATTCCCGACTCACGAAGTGAAGCTCAATAGAAGCTTCCGTAGATAAACTACAAGTTCTGCTGGGGTAGCTGTTCCCCGGGATTGGTAAGAAGTCTTGCTATTGACGTAGATTTGACATCCCAGAGGGGGGGGGGATACCATTATTCTGGTACAGAAGTTCAACTCAAAATGGGGAATAAATAATTTTTCCCAGAATCACTACAAGCACTTTGATAAAAAGGTGGGTTAACTAAGTTTCGTGCAAGACGTAACTCCTATGCCACAGCTGTAGGCCTCCTAAAAAAAAGTTGGGAGTCTCATAACTGACAATCAAATTACAAGACATGTATTTTCTAGCAGATTTTGCATGCGTTTCAACTACCTTCTCTTTCTCTCCTTTCGATTGTTTCCAGTTGCCTAGGATCTTGGACATTCTAGGAGGTTGAACTTTAATCTCTTCAAGAGCACCAAAACCAAGAAGCGGTCTAATTTCTTCCCTTTTAGACATCTCCTTTTTTGAACCTCTTTTCTACTTCAGTCAACCAGCCCTAAATTTAACTCTTGCAGTTTACTCAATACATCTCACAAGTCACTTGTACTGCCTTCAACAAGACTTATACAAGTGGACATCTGTGACCACAAGTCTTTGAACAAAGTGCTAGAGTCATCAGTACCAAAACCACCCTCCGTAACCATTGTACTTGATGCAGAGCATGACACACTAGAAGGCTCCCAAGATCCAAATCACGACCAAGGTGCTAACCAAGGTCAAGGAGATCAAGGTAACTAGATTACACCTAGCTAGATTCAAGCCTTGTTCTCTTGTTCTAAGCCAGAATTAAGCATTGTATTGGATGGCATGAATTTGGGAATTTCCAAGGTCTCCTATGGGCAAGTCCTACTTTGTTCAACTCCTTAAGAAGTCTGTTTCTAGGGAGGGAACTCAATTTTGGTCTATACCATAGGAATTTTGCCACATTGGTCCAACATAGAGAATGCATACCGGGAAGCTCCAGTTTACCCGTCTTGGAAGATTAGGTGGAATCACCACCTAAAACCTGACTTAGGGCTAATATTTTTACTTGGGATGATAGCCAACATCCTCAGGATTGAAGCCATGAAAAGAAATCCAAATCATGACTAGTTCTTCATGGTGATTTAGCTCCATTTTGTTAACTATTGCAGTCCGGGCTCTATTCTAACCCATTTTGGAAATTAGCTTGGTTCTCATACCAAAGCCTGATTTAAAGCCAATATTTTTACTTGGGATGATAGCCAACATCCTAAAGAGTTAATCCATGAAGAGAAATCCAAATCATGACTAGTTCTTCATGGGATTCCAAATGCATTGTCAATCATTGCAGTTCCGGACTATTCTGAACTCAGTTCAAGTTTTTGGCTGTTTACCCCACCTAAACTTGATTTAGGCTTGGTTTTTTTATTTGAGAGAATCATTAACATCCCAAGGATCTAGTTTATACATTAAAGTCAATTCTAAATCAAGTGGAGGTTTGGGTTTCACCAAGATCAATTTTAGTGTTCAATTGGCTCGTTAAGCTGAAATAAACTATTTTGGCTTTGCTTGAGGTTTTCCTAATCAAGAGGGTTTGCTCACCTGCTAGCCTACTTTCCTTGCTGCTTGGACCTCCAGCAACTTCATCATAACCTGATTTGTAGCTTTGGCAGCCCACTTGGTCAATGGAGGGTAGACTTGACAGCCACTTGCTTTCGTATAGGGCAGGCGCAAAGTGCAACCTGTAGCTGGCCTTTTCTCTCTCTAGCATGTGCAAGTGGGATGTTTAGGGTTAATCAACCATGTTTTAGGCCTTGATTAGCTTTAAATAAGATTGTATTAGTCACAATCAGGCTTGTAATTAACTTAGGCTGCAACTCTTTTGCAAATAGATTAGCTAAACCTAGATTAGCTTAGCCTAGGAGCTAGCTTGCTTGCCTTCTAGCTTAGACATTTATATTTACTTGCTAGCTTACTTGTTTAAGGTAGATTTCCTGAATGAAAAACCTTTGTTTTTGAGTTTAATTCAAACTCTCTCAAATCTCTCTCTCATCAATCCGAACTGATTGCTAATTTAGAGTGGTTTCCTGTAATCCAATTCTAGTGACGTGGCCTTCATGATTTGGAGGGTGGATTCCTAACCTATCTTGGGTGGTGGAATGGCCTTTATCCCATTCATATCCTCTGTTTTAGTTCCAACTCCATTGCTAAGTTCAAGCTAAGCAAGTTCAGACTGTAAATCAAGTCCATTGCTCGTGTTCTTTCAGGGCTCACGCATCAGTACCAAAATGAAACAATGAGTTTTTCATTACATCCTTTGGCAACTATGCTAAAATAAATTGATTTGGAATCTCATTCACATGCTTTCCCTTTAAAACCCATAAGATATGCCGACACAAAATCCCTTGCCTTTCAAATATTTTGCACTAGCACCTTGCATTGTGAATGTTTCTAGCATTTTGATAGGCAACATCAACAGACTTGTTTCACTTAGGGCCAAACACAATAAAAATTTCAAATTCATGACTTTTAGACATAGAATCAATACCACAAGAGAAAACAACCTCATAAATCTCCTGTTGAAAGATATAAAAGTTGGTATGCTTGTATGTATCATATGCATGTTATTGCAAAGTAATAGGAGTTTCCAAATCTGTTGTAGAAAAATTTGATGAAACATTGAACTTTGAGTGCTCATATCTTTGAGCATTGATAACACTCTCAAAACGAAGCCAAAACTCAACTAAACTCACAAAGCAATTAGCCAAGTCGCTAAAAAAGTTATTCTAACTTTCAGACCTTGATGTGGTCCTCAAAAGCTCAGCTGACAAATATATCCCTAAAACATGTAGGCATCCACAATGATGTAATTTCATAAATTCTTCTCAACCATTCATTGTTTCCAAGGCCAAATTCAACCAGAATATCACAGTGCATCACCTCAAAATCAATAGGACCATTATCAAAACTCTAAACATAGTTTGATAATTTTTTCAAAACATCCATGTCCTCACACAATTGAAAACCAATCATCTTAGGAACCTTGGTTATAATTTGCCAAAAATAAAAATGACGACCACATGTATTAAAAACAGGACCAATAGCTATATTCATGGTTGGGTCGTAATTGGCAATAATACATTGAGGTTCAAACCACCTATAGCTTAAAGAAATTTCTCAAAAAAAAAAAAAAAAACCATACAAAAGACTCAACATCCTTTTCTCCTATCAATCCAGTGGCAAATGTAGTGTATGCACAATGATGATCTACTCATGTAAAATGGGTTAAATATCATATTATATCTATTGGTATCAAAAGTAGTATCAAATTAGACATTACCAAACATTGTATAATTCTATCTTCTAATAAGATCAACCCAAAATGCTTGTATTAGAGAACAAGTTTCATTAATATCACATCTAAAAAAACTGAACTTATTGACTTCATTTCCTCAAAATTATCAAAAAATATTCGAGCATTGGAATTAGCAATAAAAGATTTTGAATCTCCTTTGAAGTTTTCGAAATCATCTTTAGATGCAAAATGTTCTCACACCTTCCTGCATGCTCTTTAAATATCCAAAATGATCCTATAAGACCTTGATTAGCTTTGTTGTTTTCCACTATGAATTTCTTATGCACCAATGATATGTTCCTGCCAGTTTTTAAATGCATCCAAGGACTAGGGGGTAGCTAAGACATGTAGATGTGCATCAATGAAATGAAACACCATGTATTTCCTATTCTTGTTACATTTGAACACAATCCTAGCATTGCACCCAACCTTAGTAAAAGGCCTTCTTTGCTTTCCCTCCCCAAACACAACTACGTTGTTGGGTTTCGTATAGTGATCACGATCGCATTTAGCATGACAGTCTCCTTTAAAACCCTCCACACTATGAACAATAAACTTAAACACAATAACACCATCTTTGTCCTTCTTATAGGAGAACAACCGAATCACAAAACCATAACAACTTGCATAAATCTTATAGAAGTGGATATCCTGTAAAGACTGGAATATCATATCAACAACAGGTTTAAATTCCTAAGAACGGTTAGGAACCTACTTTTTAATACCAAAAATACCACCAGAACAAACTAGAATGTTAACCATGTTAAAAGCAATTGACTCTGAAGCTAGCAAAACCACATCAAAAGTGACATTGTGCGTTGAAACCACATTAAAAGCAGCTGACTGTGAAGCTGACACAACTAAAGATATAGCACTTGTCTCCTAAAAATTATAAGATTAAGCTAATGCATTATAGATCATGAACACATAAAGCACTAAACAAAAACCATACAAAAGCATCTAAAACCATCAGCATGCAGTTATGAACACATAAAAAAATATCGGAGGGCTAGGTTAGGGAGCTAGGGTTGGTGATGGAATAAAAAGATCACAATATGAAATATAGAAAGGAAAGAAACACTTCACATATATAGGGAGCAATCTCCATTAAACTCCAAACTAAACACCACGACTTCAGTTCCACAATGAAAAAAGATAACAAAAATGTAAAGCACCAAAACTAAAAAATCAAGGTCACCTATTAACTTGGCTTTCTCCATGAGCACATAATGCAAACCTCATTAGAAGTACCTAAACATATCTTATATCCAAGAAAGGTGCCCCTTTATGATATTCTGCAATAACATTAATGTAAAACAATTGCATTATGTGTTTCACCATGTAGCTTGGGAAAATGCTTCAATCAAGTTGTATAAAATTAAAAAAAAAGAATTAATAGCATAAAAGAGAAACCTCTAATCAACGACTATTGTAAGTTTTCGCAAGCGCACGGTACTTTTGTGACACTTGAGGGTCGATCCATGGGGATGTGTTATGAAATTAGGTCACTAAAATTCTAACTCAGAGACTAATTAACAAGAATCAACGTCAAATTATTATTCTAACAAGATGATTTTAGTTAACTAAAATCAAAAAAATAAAAATTAGATACTAAATTAAGAAATCTATGAACGAAAACCAAAATAAAGGACTAAGAGGTTCTTTTTAATCATGAAAATGCAACAACTCAAGAGTTATTTGAATAGACTAAGATGAGTTGAACTGAATTGAACCAAAAGCTTGCAATTTCAATGCCAACACCCAAAAGTTTCAATCAAATTTAACTGAATTGAATTAATCACACTAATTTTGGATTCTGAATCAAAAGCTAAGATTAAAACAAAGCAAAAAATGAAAACAAGAAAGAGGACTTGCAACAGTAAACCTAATCTAGTCTCTCTACTCTACTGTATGCTCTCTTTCCCTTCTCCTCTTTCTGCCTTCAGCCTTCATTTGAAGCCCACCCAAAACGCGGCCTGCTCCTCACCATTAATTCCATTAAACTCCAATTCAAGCTATGTATTTACTACTTGGAACTAATGAGTTGAGTAGATGATAGGTATATTGATGAAAATAGCGGTTGGGTACGATTTTGGGAAGAATGAGTGATGGAATTAAAGGAGGAGAGAGAGGGAAAGAAACGGTCGAGAATGGGAGGATGAGGCTAGCCAGCTTTGTTTTTTTTTGGGTTATTCTGGGTTAAGAAATGAAGAAGACGAAGAAGAAAGAGTTGGGGGGCTGCTGCTCATGTGAGGAGCATGTGGCATGATTAAGAAAGATTAGGCAAGGGCAAACTGGCCAGTTTGGAAGAGGAATCTGGGCTTGCGCTTAAGGTGTAAAGAGGGGCACGTGCAGACCAAGGAAAGGAAAAGAAGGGAACCAGCCCTATTGGGAGAGAAGAGAAAGAGAGTAGGGAGGTCATGTTGTTAGGCTGCGCTTAGGCTTGCGTAGGAGGGAATGATGGAGAAGAGAGAAGAGAGAAGGGAGGTGCTGCTGGCTACTGAGCTGGCCAGACCCAGTTGTGAAAAGAAAGAAGGGAGAGAGAGAGCAGTCTGTGGCGCTTAACGGGCTGCTGGGAAGGGCTCTGACTTATCCAATCAGCCTTTTTTCCTTTTGGCAAGCACTTTAGCCAATTCCTTCTATTTTCCAAATTCCTACAAAATATACAATATATATATTAAAATCCTAATCTAATAATTTATTTTGAACAAATATTAGATAATAAAAGGATATAAATTAACATAATTTCTAGTTGAACAAATACCCCCACACCTAAGTTTTGCTTGTTCTTGAGTAAAATAAAACTAAAAATCCCAGAAAAAGAAAATAAAATTCTAACCCACTTTTGTAGAAATCATGGGTGCACTTAACATGTGAAACAAGTTCTTTAAACCCGTAAGTTACCCCTAGTAGATGAGGAAGGTCTTGTGAGGGTTTGCAGAAGATATATCCACAAAATCTTGAATTTTTTTTTTCAAAATTCATATATAGAACCCTAGAGAAACATATGCACGCATTCTAATCAACTACATTACTCAAGTAACCAAAGAATTCGATCATGTATAAACATAATATACACGTCAAGAAATTCTTAATCCCCACTGATGACATCTATACACAATCTGTCGCCCCACTTAAAAATTACGTACAAGTGTGACTGGTAGAACCTTACTTTAGGGAAATGTGGAATTAGTCCCGCTCATACGTTTTAAATATAACAAGGTTCATTTAATTCTCTTCCAATCAAACAAACTCCATAAGCTTGGTAAGATGCTCGATTCTCTACCACCAAAATGCAAAATGCAAATAATAACCAAGAGCACGTTTTTAGGGTTGTAATGGGCTAATAGTAGAGGTTTAGGAGAGGGACAAATGATTTGGGAAATGGGAAGCTAAAAGTCATAGCTAATGAGCAACCAACACTTACACCAATTACAATCACACATTTTTCCGAAACAAAACAAGAATGCACTCCACTTAATTGAACCATTGGAAATGAGCATATACAATGACTACAAATATGCGAAACACTCTTATTCACAACTCTTTTTTTGGGAAAATTTTGAGATTTTTTTTCGATCTTTCTTTTTCATCGGGACGTTATCCATTTTTTTTCATTTTTCTTGCTTCTTTTTTTCCCTTTTTTCCCTACTTTTTTCCAAGAAGAAAATGAATTACTGACTTGTGCAAGAACAATACAACTCAAATTCCAAATTCCCACAATGATCCATCCTAACATATACCAAAATCAACCGCCGATTATGTAAAATACCCAAAAGCTACGCACCATATAATGAAGTGTTGCTTCACCAGTCTTGGTTTAGGTATAGCAAATGTGTTTAGGCCAAGCGCTAAAATGAAGGGTTCACAACAAAAGCTCAAGGCTCAAAGGGCTAACGAGGGAGTAAATCAATCAACTCATGGGTGGCAATTTGGCTATGTACTTCTCAAAAACAAATGAATGCCCCTATCATTTTATAATAATGCACATGCTAAATGCAATTTCGAATAGAATCAAAGCAAGTTCTAGAGATGTAATCATAGAAGAGACACACATGAAAGAAAAATGAGAATAAAAATAATGAACTAGTCTTTAAGGCTCAAAATCTCACGGGTTTATCTACCAAAGTCAAGCTTGCTTAGAATAGTAAAGAAAATGATAAAAGCAAATCAAACACAAAGATTGAAGGTTTTGATGCTTACTCAACAAGGAGGATCCTTTTCCTCTGATGCCAAATGAGCCATGTGACAAATCCCTTGGCAAAATAAAGACATTAGTCTTGATAAAGAGATCCAAGAAGTTGAAGAAGGTCAAAATCCCATAAGAAGACCAAATGAATAAACCCATACATCTAGCGCCTAATTGATTCAACTTGCAAAGATAATTGTAATCAATAAAAGATCAACCCACCCTTCAACCTTATAAAGCCCAAGCACCAAAGGTTGAATTAAAAAGAAGACTCAAATACCACTGTCTTAGAGATAGAAAGAAATATGAGACTTTTGTAGAGATACTAAGCATTAAGCTTTTTATTTCATTAATCTAAGTATGAAAATATTACAAAGGATCAAGTCAATAAATATTAGAGTACCCTATTCCCCAAGCTTTGTACTAACTAATGGAATTACAAGAAAATTAATTAATGAAATCTTAGCTAGTTGTACAATTAGAAGGGGAGCACTAGCATAAAAGTGAAGCTAAAATTGGCTACACATGCACTAGCATGATGGCATCATCCACCACCCAAAGGGGATGATCTTGGGGTTGATTTTTCTACAGGAAGCTTTAAGAAAAGTCTACCAGCTTCCTAAGAAATCTTATCCTCTAAATCATCCATTTGCTAGCCCAATTAATTTCTAAATTAAAATCGTGCAATTCTAAACATGCACTGACCCTTGCTCGGTTAAACCCTAACTCACATCTCCCTCGATGCTTGGAATCTGAAGGCAATTTATAACTTGATGGAAAATAGACATCTGAGGCTATTTATAAGTATGCAGTTTGCTAAGGTTAGAGCCCGTTTTCCATTCAAAACTGAGATACAAGTTAGAGAAGATATTCTATCCAGAATATAAAAATGAGCTAAAGAAGTGATTTTGGAGGATAAAGTAGCTAAGCTCCTTATTTAACACTACTAATTGTTTCACCTCATTTCCTATGCTTACTTAGCCTTTTTAAGGGTCCCAAATCAACTATGACCTTAGAGGACCAAGTCCTTGAGCCCTATTTCCAAGAGTCATCATTTTTCTCACTTGAGTCATGGCCTTTGCTTACAGGAGTAGATCAAACCTTGTAGTTTGCTCCACATAACATGGACAAGGACCCTGTAGAAAAACTGCACATGCATGCGTGTGTGTGCATGTGTGTGTGCAAGACAAGTTGTATAAAGGAAAGTCTTTAACTTTCAAAAGACAAGACCATATGATCACTATCTACTTCTACCATGAGTGTCATCATCTTAGATATGTATTTGCTTATGATTGTTATGTTAAACTAGTTGTTAGGTGTTCGACTATTTTATTGTGTCGTATCACTTCATGTGTGGTGCAAGCCTCTTAGCAACATGCTCTCTATGATTGAGTAATAATTTAGTTGCATTTGATTTTTCATAAGTATGGTTCTAATGGTAACTATCCTAATATCACATTCACATTGATTTGATGTGTTCTTCAATCATAGTGGTCCATTCTATGTAAGGAAAAAAGTGATTAAATTTGAGAGCCAAAAAATCATTCATGCACTTATACTAAATGACTACCTAGAGTTATGGATCTCACTTGGATCAAGAAAGACAAGGACAGGGACATCAAAATAGAAACTCCACACCCTAGCTGGATAAGTTAACCAAATCCAAATAAGTTACCTTGTAGAGCAATTGCACATCCAAATGTGTGTGTGGGGTGAAGAAGACAAGTTGTACAAAGGAAAGTCTAACAATTTGAAAGACAGCAACATTTGATGACTATTTACTTATAATTATTAGTCATCATCTCAGACAGATCCCTTTCAACGACTTGTTAAATATTGTGTTTTTAGACTACTTGTTAGATGTATGCTTGTTTGATTTTGTTGAGTCACACCATTTGAGGTGCAAGCATATTACTAACATGCTCTCTCTATGACTGAGTAAAAATTGAGTTGCATTTGATTTTTTTTAGTATGGTTCCAATGGGAACTATCCTAATATCATATTCGCATTTCTAAACTGTCATGTGCTGATAATTACTTTTGTCACCTACAGAAGGAGAAAGTTTTTCTACTAAGATATTGCTTTTGCTATGGGATTCTCTTAGCACCTAAAACAAGCTTAGACAAAACCCTAAGACGAAAGCTTGTCAACATCAAAAGCAATTGAAACCTACTAAAAAGGCAAAGGGAAGATGATTTGAAAATTATGATTTTTGAAAAGTAAAGTGGGATTTTTGAAAAATGAAATGTTTAAACAAATGGGAAACCAATTGATGTGGGAAGGTGACACAGATAATTGTAGTTTCGTGAAATAGTCTTAAAGGAGCTTTAGTGCCTTTGCTAGTATTATTTTTAAGATTCAATTGAAATGATAACTAAGTTGCCTATATTATCACTTAGTCATACAAGATGAGAGAGCAAAGACTATGTAGCTTGTGTTCTATCTTGGATATACAAGGGCAAGTTGGACTCCATCATCAATATATGGAAAATTTGTATTCTATTATTAGTAAGTCTTGTGTGAGACCATCTCACATAAAGCATATCATGAGATGGAAGCTTTTGTGGTTCCTTTTAATAATAATTGGGATGACTAATAGTTTATGTAGGGCCAACTGTAATAAAGGTAATTGTCGTAATAACTATTAGTCATCCTAAATTAAAAGTCACTCTAGAATATATAATCAGTCACTGCGACACCTCGAAAAACCATTAACTAATGATTATGTGAATATATACGATAGAAATTATCTTTCTTCCAGTGCTCTAGCAATGGTAGACATCAATGTTTGTATTATATGGATTTGATGATTTAGAAGCTTGGGGTTTAAAAAAAGAGAGCGAAATATATAGACAAATTGACAAAAGAATAAAATAGAGAAAGAATGCTAAAGATGTTCATTTTTCTATATCTAAAAGTTCACTATTTCATTCCTAAATATTCATTTATGAATAATACATAAAAATATGAAAAAATAATTTATTCAATGTTTTAGTTATAAAATACCTTACCACAATTAGCCACAACAAAAAAAAACCAAAATTATTCCTTTTATAATTTAAAAGTCCACTTTCTTGAAACATAAAGGAAATGTTCCTTTGTAAAATAATACATGTAAATCTCACTATATCAATATGCTAAAAGGCAGTAACTCCCGAGGTAAAAAAAAAAAAATTATTTATATTTTTAAAATAGAGTTGTGCTTCAGCACAGTTGTAATAGTCCAACCCTAAATTATATTATCCATTTCATTGCATTAATTCAAAGGATTAATCTCATTTCATTTACATCATCTCTTTTTGTTATTCCCATTTGGACATCTCTAACTAGGCCCTCACCTTGCAATTCATGGGTTTTGTTTTAAATCGATTTAGGCCTTGATATTTTACGAATTTAATGATTTAATTCTTTTTCATGACACTAAAATCATTTAATCTCAAACTTTGAAAAAAAAAAATAAATTTTGCAAACGCACTCGGTTTCAGTTCTTTCTCTAAACCTGAGCCCGTTTAGGGCCGTTTGCAATGCAACAAGACTTGATCTGTATTTGTTTAGCTAAACCCTCTTAATTAAGCCTTAATCAAGCTTGATATTTTTGACTTTTCTACTTTTATTTTCAGCCAAGTAAAAGGTTGATATAAATTTCAAAAATTTTCACTTAACCTCATTTTAACCAAGCATTTCAAGACACTTTCTCTCTCCTCTCTCTCCTCCTTCTCTCTACACGGCCATAGCTCATTTTCAGCAGCAAAACTACACCTTTCAACCTCCTTTCAACCACCAAACATCCACCACTTACCACCCCCAACCACCCCTCTTGCTCCCACAAACATCAAGAATCATCTTTACCACCTTTCCAAGCACAAAGTGAGTGTTCTTTTCACCCCTATGCTGATTTTTGTTTCTGATTCTTGATCTTGTTGATTTTTGCTTCTTATTATGGTTGTTTTGATGATGGATTATGCTATTTTTGAGGTATTAAGAATCATCTTGTTGATGGGTTATGGTGGAGTTGAAGTTAGGGTTAGGGTTTCATCTTAATCATGCAAGCTTCTTGTTCAAGTGTTGTTTAGTGATTGATCTATCCTTGTTTTTGCTTATCTCTTAATATATTGAAGTTTGTTATGTTGTTTATGGTGATTTGAAAAGTGGGGAGTGAGTTCAAAGTGACCTAAAGTTAGGGTTTTGTTCAAAATGCAAGGTTTGAATCAACTAAGTGTAAATTTGAGGTATGTGTATATATGTGACTAGAAAAGGAGTTTTATTTGATATGAATATGAAGAGGAATCATGTATGGTATTTGTGTATGATGTTGGTATGTACCAAAGTGTATTTACATACCCTTAAGAAAGAGTTTGAGTTGAGGTTTGGGGTAATAAGTGAAGGAAAACACTAAAACAGAGCTGCTGGAATTTTCAGAAAAACAGGACAGCCTTTGAAATGAAACTGGTAGTGATCGGCCCAGCCAAAAATTCTAATTTTTGGTGGGTAGCTAGGTCAGTGTATTAGCTTCAAAATAGCTCTTGAATCGCATCAATCCGAGGTCTGTGGAGAAAGTTATGGTCATTTTACCGAACCTGCGCAGGATGGGTTTAAAACTGACATGTTGATGTTCTAGCCCTATTTTAGGAACCCTGTCATGGGAATCATGTTCCGTGTGCTGAATGAAAGTTTTAGAAGACTTCCTAAGCTGTTTATATTGGTGTATTACGTCTCATTTTGAGGTCAGGAGTATAAGTTCTATTATATTCTTTCCATACCCTCGTCACAAGCCCTTACTCTCTAAACTCGCTTCCATGCCTTAAATCGGCATTTCCATAATTTATTTAGCTTCAGTCTTATTTAACTTCTGTATTTTAGATCAACCCACAAACTGGTTTGCACACATTCTTTATAAGCTATTTTTCATTAAGGGTATCCTTTATGCTAGTTTTATTTACAAGTGTTCATTATAAGAACAGGTGCATTTCTGATCTCATGTTCCTGTAATGATCTTTTGAACAGAATCAAGGCCTAAGCTCATTCTCTCCATTTTAGTGCATCTATTTACTCTGTGAATTAGCTTTTAAAACCTTCAGGTACGTTCATTGACTGTATCTTTAGAAACCAACACGTATTTATCGAAATTATAATGTTTTGGTAAGTACATCAATGAATCAATTGAATTATTACTTTATCACATAATTAGTGACCCCGTCAGTTATCAGTTACAGGGCATTGCCCTCCAGTAACCCGCGCGGCTTCAGGCCAGGTCCCTCGGTCGGCTTGGCAGGTGTACACCTATTCACAGATCGTAACAGTTACTAAGGGGTGCACTAACAGATAATAATTAGCAATGTAGTTTTATATGCATCTCATTCCCTGTTTTCAATTAAAATGAATTGCAAGCGGGCCCAAATAATTTTTCAGTGAATCTTTAACAGTGCAGGGATGTATGTACTGAGCTTTGGCTCACAGTTCAAAATATTTTTTGTTTTGTTTTAGGAAAATGTTCAGTGAACCGCCCTGAGGTGGGCAGGGAGGCCGAAGGTGATAAATGAGACAGAGCCATTCATGTGGTTGACGGTGTGAGAGAGCTAAGATGCTATCGTGGCATATTGTGATGTATTTTGGAGTGCCTAATGTATTTTAAGTCAACTTATGTATTTTGATGTTGCGACTGTATTTCTAAACCGAGTTATGTAAGTTGGTGTTATCCTTGGGATGTTAGAACCTTTTTGTATAGGACTAAATGGTTTGGGTGTTTATGATGGTGTATACCCTGTTATGGGGTAACCTTTGGGTCATGGTAAGTTTTCATGTTTAATGGAAGCCTTGTCCTTAATGGACGGCGGTAACGCCCCGTTCATTGCATTGTTGTATCTTATTGATAACCTTAAGCAGATGAATGCAGGCAATGAATCATGTATACTTGGGGTGTTACAGATTTGGTATCAGAGCCAGGTTGAGATTTTCTAGAGGAATGTAGAGTTAGAAACTATAGGGTGAGAATGGTAGTAGTGAGGGGGCTATCTATAGTATATTGCTAAAATGATAGTAAGAGTGCAATAACGATATTAGACTGCCAGTTGCTTTCATTTGTATGTTTCTCGTTTATGGATATGCATGCCTCTCATATATGTGTTTTCTTTGTTAGATGGACCCTTATGGTGTTAATATGCTGCCGGGGGGATCTATGATAGCTCACATTGTGTTGCTGCACATGAGTATGGAAGCCCATGCACAGGACCCTTATTCCGAGTTCCATAGCATTAACGTTCGTGCACAGAGACTGCTTGGGTCCTTACCCCCGGTTGGCCCGTGGGTAGAGTTTAGGTAACGTTATCAGAACTTTATGATGACGGGGAACCCAGGCTTGGACGGGCCTAGGTTTCAGGCCCAGGGGGCGTGGATGACTCTCACTACGGAGCTGTTATTGAGAGAGGAATTTGAATTGAGGGGACTTACTATGGAAACTCTTCAGCACGTTTTTCCCCTACATCAGGTCCATCCTCCACCTGTAGCCCCGGTACCAGCACAGGGGCCACCCTCCCCGCCAGCACCAGCACAGGAGCCACCCATTCCGCCTGCACCAGACACTCCACTGCTGCCTGATAGCCCTGGGGAGGCTTACGTGGTAATAGACATCCCCAGCACCCCAGAAGTTGTGGTGATTAGCTCTGGGGATGAGGACCACCAGGGCGATGAGGACGACCCAGAGGAGGATGATCCCGAAGAGGATCAAGACAGTGATGAGATGGGGATAGGGCAGCAAGGGGAACAAGAGGCGGATGAGTTGATGATGGACTTAGAGGAGGAGCATGAGCCACAAGTTCAACAGGAGGTCGATAGTGCCGAATCAGAGGCATCTACGAGTAGCTTTGATTCAGGTGAAGAACCTGATGATGAGTCTGACCCAGATTACGATCCATCTAGGGATCGTTAGATGGTTCTATGGGCTGGTCTAGTGGTTTCATTTTGAGCCCGGTGTGTAGCTATGGTTTGGCTGGATTGGATAATTACATTTTGTGGGACATCTGATATTGTATATAGTTAGTTCAATCCTCGCCAACCGTAATGATAGGGTCCGTACCTCTTTTTGGTTATGTGACGGACTTAGTGCCCAGGGGCTATTTAGTCCTTAGTGATAGGGAACTTAGCTAGGTGTAATATGCTTTTGTTGCTCATGTAGCTTATGTATATAAATCGACGATGTATGTAAGCAGTTTTGAAATGAAATGATGATGCTTTAAGTTATGATATAATCTTCAAACCACCTCTTATGTATTTATTAGGCATGTTTATCTTATGTATCTAGGGGTTCCAGTGTTTGAATTGCTTTATTTAATGTATGATCAGAATGTCCCAGTCAGTACACAACAACATGGAGGTTCAAGTAGAGGACAATATGGAACAAGGCCAGGGATCAGGTGATCAAGCCTCTTGCCAGGAACCACCACATGGTGACACGCTACCATTGCCCTCTGTATTAGCTAGCAACTTAGGAAACCCGAGTTATTGGCCAACGTTAGTTGCCGAATTGATGAAGCGAATTCCCCAGATACCTGTTGAAACCCCTCCTAAAGAGGATAAATTGGCAGACAGGGTAGCCCGGCGCAACCCTAAAGTTTATAATGGATCGTATGATCCAATAGTGCTAGAGGAATGGATAAGGGGAATGGAGAAAGTTTTCACGGTAGTTGGGGTACCAGAGGAAAAGAAAATGGACATTGGGACGTATTATTTATCAGGTGAAGCTGACATTTGGTGGAGTACTGTGAAGGATAAGCTCCTAGGGCCTGAATTCACCTGGAGTAAATTTTTAGTGGAGTTGAGGGCGAAATTTTACCCAGCTGTGGTGCAAAGGCAAAAGGAAAAGGAATTTATGGAGTTGAAAATGAGCGGCAGCATGTCAGTGATGCAATATGCTAGTAAGTTCACAGAACTATCTAGGTTTGTCCTGAATTTGTATCCTCTGAAAGGTTAAAGATGAGAAGGTTCGAGGAAGGTTTGGCCTTCTACATCCGAAATCACTTAGCGGGGCAACCAATTTTGACTTATCAAGAACTATATGAGTGAGCAGCTGAAGTGGAATGAGTGAAGACGGAGTTGAGAGCTCTGAATCCAATCAGCCATAAGAGAAAGGGGTTTGAACGGGGGACTCCGAGTAAAAGTGTGAATCAGAACCAGAAAAAGCCTACTCCTCTTCCCCCTAAGAGCCGTCCCATGGGCTTGACAGTACCTGTACCCTGTGCGAAGTGTGGGAGAACAAATCACACCACTCCTGAATGTCGAGTTGGCACCAACAAATGCATGTGGTGTGGAAGTCCTGAACACCTCATCGCTGCATGCCCCCGCCGACAGAAAGCTGTAGACAAGGGTGCAGCAAAACCCTTGGCTCCGCCTCGCCAAGGACCCCCACCTGCAAGGCCTGCAGTTGCAGGAAGGGCATTTGTGATGAACAAAAAGGAAGCTGCTACCTCTGGTACGGTAGTCACTGGAACTCTCTTTTTAAATTCAAAGCCATTTTGTGTATTATTTGATTCGGGCACCACTCATTCATTTATATCTACCCGATCTGCTATACAATTGAGTCTGGAGAACAAAAAGATGGAAACCAATTATAGAATTAAGCTACCCAACAATTCTGTGATTGAGTGCCCCTTCTCTTTTGAACTTGTCCCCATCATCATTGGTGAAGCTACTTTCCCTGTGGATTTGATTCAATTCGACTTGTCTGATTTTGATATCATTTTGGGGATGAATTGGTTGCACACTTATGGAGCCAAAATTGACTGTGAAGATCTTAAGGTTATTTTGAAGGATGAGAAAGGGAGAACAATGTGTTTTTATGGGCAGAGAGAGGCAAAAACTTGTTCTTTGATTTCCGCTATGAAAGCAAGCAAGCTGTTATATCAGGGGTGTATTGGGTATTGGTGTTACGCTAATGACTCCCAAACAAAAGAAGAGAAAACGGAGAATATACCTGTAGTTTGTGAATTTGAAGATGTTTTTCCTGAGGAGTTACCAGGACTACCCCCACAAAGGGAAATTGATTTTGGAATCGAATTAATTCCTGGGGCCCAACCTATTTCGAAAGCCCCTTATCGTATGGCCCCAACTGAGCTTAAGGAATTAAAGATTCAACTAGATGAACTGTTACAGAAGGGTTTTATTAGGCCAAGTGTGTCACCGTGGGGTGCTCCAGTGTTGTTTGTTAAGAAAAAAGATGAAACCTTAAGACTCTGTATTGATTATAGGGAGTTGAACAAGATTACCATCAAAAACAAATATCCTCTGCCACGAATAGATGATTTGTTTGATCAACTACAAGGAGCAGGAGTATTCTCTAAAATTGATTTGAGGTCAGGGTACCATCAACTTAGGATTAAGTCTGAGGACATTCCTAAGACAGCGTTTAGGACCAGGTACGGTCACTATGAGTTCACGGTGATGCCTTTTGGTCTCAGTAATGCTCCTGCAGCCTTCATGGACCTTATGAACAGGGTTTTCAGGCCCTATTTGGACAAGTTTGTAGTGGTGTTCATAGATGATATCCTCATCTATTCTAAGAGTAAAGAGGAACATGCTGATCAATTGCGGATAGTATTGAAAACCTTGAGGGAACATCAACTTTATGGCAAATTAAAGAAATGTGAATTTTGGTTGGAGGAAGTGGTATTTTTGGGGCATGTGATTACCAAAGAAGGAATTAAAGTTGACCCCCAAAAGGTGAAAGCAATCACAGAATGGCCAAGGCCTACCAATGTCACTGAGATTAGAAGCTTTCTAGGTTTAGCAGGTTATTATCGAAGGTTCATCAAGGACTTTTCGAAAATAGCATCACCACTGACCAATCTACTGAAGAAGGTGAATAAGTTTGAGTGGACTGAAAGGTGTGAGAAAGATTTCCAAGAGCTAAGACAGCGATTAACTGCCGCCCCAATCCTAACATTACCAATGGAAGGAAAGGAGTATACCGTCTATAGTGATGCTTCGAAAAACGGTTTGGGGTGCGTACTGATGCAGGAGGACAAAGTAGTAGCTTATGCCTCTAGGCAACGCAAGCCATATGAGAAAAACTACCCTGCCCATGACTTGGAATTAGCAGCCGTGGTCTTTGCATTGAAAATATGGAGACATTATTTATATGGGGTATCGTGCAAGATCTATACTGATCATCAAAGTTTAAAGTATCTCTTCACCCAGAAGGAACTCAATTTGAGACAACGGCGTTGGCTTGAGTTACTCAAAGACTATGTTTTGCAGATTCAATATCATCCTGGTAAAGCAAATGTGGTGGCGGATGCTCTAAGTAGGAAGGCGTAACATAGCTTGAACACTGTGGTGATTACTCAATTGAATCTCCTAAGAGAACTTGAGGCCTTTGGGATTCAATTGGTGTCCCATGGACAAATGAAGGCTCGATTATCAGCGCTCACTATACAACCTTTCCTAGGGGAAGCAATTCGACTGAACCAGGAAAGTGATCCCGAACTTCAAAGAATAAAACAAAATTTAGAGAAAGGGAAGTCTCCGGGATTTGTAGTACATGAGGATGGCACTTTAAGGTTCCAGAATCGCCTATGTGTGCCCAAAAATGGGGAATTAAGAAAGCAGATCCTGGAAGAGGCTCACAATACTCGTTATTCAGTGCATCCAGGAGGCACCAAGATGTACAGAGATTTGAGACAATATTTTTGGTGAAATAATATGAAGAAGGACGTTGCAGAATATGTGGATAAGTGTCTAATTTGTCAGAAAGTTAAAGCAGACCATCAACGTCCAGTGGGTGAACTGCTACCCTTAGAAATTCCCACTTGGAAGTGGGATTCGATCTCGATGGACTTTGTTATGGGTTTACCGCTTTCTGCTTCGAAAAAGAATGCTATCTGGGTCATAGTTGATCGACTCACCAAGTCAGCTCATTTCCTGCCCATCAAGGATACTTGGGGAGTTGAAAAACTAGCGCAACTGTATGTCAAGGAGATAGTCCGTCTACATGGAATCCCTTTAGACATAGTCTCAGATAGGGATCAAAGATTCCAAGCACGTTTCTGGCAAGCGCTTCAAAAAGCCTTTGGGACCAAACTAAGCTTTAGTAGTTCCTACCACCCAGAAACAGATGGACAAACTGAGAGGGTGAATCAAATTTTGGAAGACATGCTGAGGGCTTGTGTATTGGAGTTTCAAGGGAAGTGGGAAGATGACTTGCCTTTGGTGGAATTCTCTTATAACAATAGCTATCAATCCACCATCAAGATGGCCCCATTTGAGGCTTTATACGGGAGGAAATGTAGAACCCCGTTGTGCTGGAGTGATTTGGACGAGGCATTGATTATAGGTCCTGAAATTATTCAAGAGACCACTGAAACAATAAGAAAAATTCGGGAACATATCAGGATCGCCCAAAGTCGACAAAAAAGTTATGCAGACAAAAGAAGAAGGCCTCTGGAGTTTCAAGTAGGCGATAAAGTTTTTCCGAAAGTCTCACCAACCAAAGGTATCAAAAGGTTCGGAGTGCGGGGTCAATTGAGTCCAAGGTACGTTGGACCTTACGAAATCATCGAAAAGCTGAATCCTGTAGCTTATCGGCTAAATCTGCCTACAGAACTTGAGCACATACATAACGTGTTCCGTGTCTCTCAGCTTAAGAAATACATTCCAGATCCAGCCCATGCCATTGTAGCTAAACCTATCGCGATTACGGAAGATCTAGTATATGAGGAGCGCCCTGTCCAAATACTAGATCGCAGGATCAAGCAGCTGCGCAATAAGCAGATATCATTAGTCAAAGTACTCTGGTCAAACCACACCTCCCAAGAAGCCACCTGGGAGACCGAAGAGGCTATGAGAACTGCATATCCATATTTATTCGAGGTAATCCTATATGATATGGTGAAATTTGTTAGTTTCGAGGATGAAACTTTTTAAGGGGGGAAGAGTGTAATAGTCCAACCCTAAATTATATTATCCATGTCATTGCATTAATTCAAAGGATTAATCTCATTTCATTTACATCATCTCTTTTTGTTATTCCCATTTGGACATTTCTAACTAGGCCCTCACCTTGCAATTCATGGGTTTTGTTTTAAATCGATTTAGGCCTTGATATTTTACGAATTTAACGATTTAATTCTTTTTCATGACACTAAAATCATTTAATCTCAAACTTTGAAAAAAAAAAAATTTGCAAACGCACTCGGTTTCAGTTCTTTCTCTAAACCTGAGCCCGTTTAGGGCCGTTTGCAATGCAACAAGACTTGATCTGTATTTGTTTAGCTAAACCCTCTTAATTAAGCCTTAATCAAGCTTGATATTTTTGACTTTTCTACTTTTATTTTCAGCCAAGTAAAAGGTTATAAAATTTCAAAAATTTTCACTTAACCTCATTTTAACCAAGCATTTCAAGACACTTTCTCTCTCCTCTCTCTCCTCCTTCTCTCTACACGGCTCATTTTCAGCAGCAAAACTTTTCAACCACCTTTCAACCACCAAACATCCACCACTTACCACCCCCAACCACCCCTCTTGCTCCCACAAACATCAAGAATCATCTTTACCACCTTTCCAAGCACAAAGTGAGTGTTCTTTTCACCCCTATGCTGATTTTTGTTTCTGATTCTTGATCTTGTTGATTTTTGTTTCTTATTATGGTTGTTTTAATGATGGATTATGCTATTTTTGAGGTATTAAGAAGCATCTTGTTGATGGGTTATGGTGGAGTTGAAGTTAGGGTTAGGGTTTCATCTTAATCATGCAAGCTTCTTGTTCAAGTGTTGTTTAGTGATTGATCTATCCTTGTTTTTGCTTATCTCTTAATATATTGAAGTTGGTTATGTTGTTTATGGTGATTTGAAAAGTGGGGAGTGAGTTCAAAGTGACCTAAAGTTAGGGTTTTGCTCAAAATGCAAGATTTGAATCAACTAAGTGTAAATTTGAGGTATGTGTATATATGTGACTAGAAAAGGAGTTTTATTTGATATGAATATGAAGAGGAAGCATGTATGGTATTTGTGTATGATGTTGGTATGTACCAAAGTGTATTTACATACCCTTAAGAAAGAGTTTGAGTTGAGGTTTGGGGTAATAAGTGAAGGAAAACACTAAAACAGAGCTGCTGGAATTTTCAGAAAAACAGGACAGCCTTTGAAATGAAACTGGTAGTGATCGGCCCAGCCAAAAATTCTAATTTTTGGTGGATAGATAGGTCAGTGTGTTAGCTTCAAAATGGCTCTTGAATCGCATCAATCCGAGGTTTGTGGAGAAAGTTATGGTCATTTTACCGAACCTGCACAGGATGGGTTTAAAACTGACATGTTGACGTTCTAGCCCTATTTTAGGAACCCTGTCATGGGAATCATGTTCCGTGTGCTGAATGAAAGTTTTAGAAGACTTCCCAAGCTGTTTATATTGGTGTATTACGTCTCATTTTGAGGTCGGAAGTATAAGTTCTATTATATTCTTTCCATACCCTCGTCACAAGCCCTTACTCTCTAAACTCGCTTCCATGCCTTAAATCGGCATTTCCATAATTTATTTAGCTTCAGTCTTATTTAACTTCTGTATTTTAGATCAACCCACAAACTGGTTTGCACACATTCTTTATAAGCTATTTTTCATTAAGGGTATCCTTTATGCTAGTTTTATTTACAAGTGTTCATTATAAGAACAGGTGCATTTCTGATCTCATGTTCCTGTAATGATCTTTTGAACAGAATCAAGGCCTAAGCTCTCATTCTCTCCATTTTAGTGCATCTATTTACTCTGTGAATTAGCTTTTAAAACCTTCAGGTACGTTCATTGACTGTATCTTTAGAAATCAACACGTATTTATCGAAATTGTAATGTTTTGGTAAGTACATCAATGAATCAATTGAATTATTACTTTATCACATAATTAGTGACCCCATCAGTTATCAGTTATAGGGCTTTGCCCTCCAGTTACCCGCGCGGCTTTAGGCCAGGTCCTTCGGTCGGCTTGGCAGGTGTACACCTATTCACAGATCGTAACAGTTACTAAGGGGTGCACTAACAGATAATAATTAGCAATGCAGTTTTATATGTATCTTATTCCCTGTTTTCACTTAAAATGAATTGCAAGTGGGCCCTAAATTACTTTTCAATGAACTTTTAACGTACAGGGATGCATGTACTGAGCTTTGGCTCACAGTTCAAAATATTTTTATGTTTTGTTTTAGGAAAATGTTCAGTGAACCGCCCTGAGGCGGGCAGGGAGGCCGGAGGTGATAAATGAGGCAGAACCATTCATGTGGTTGACGGTGTGGGAGAGCTAAGATGCTATCGTGCCATATTGTGATGTATTTTTGGAGTGCTTAATGTATTTTAAGTTAACTTATGTATTTTGATGTTGCGACTGTATTTCTAAATCGAGTTATGTAAGCTGGTGTTATCCTTGGGATGTTAGAACCTTTTTGTATTTAAATAAATGGTTTGGGTGTTATGATGGGGTATACCTTGTTATGGGGTAACCTTTGGGTTAGGACAACTTTTCATGTTTAGTGGAAGCCTTGTCCTTCATGGACGGCGGTAACGCCCCGTTCATTGAATTGTTGTATCTTATGGATAACCTTAAGCAGATGAATGCAGGCAATGAATCATGTATACTTGGGGTGTTACAGATTTGGTATCAGAGCCAGGTT
The DNA here is from genome assembly GCA_029747015.1 of Carnegiea gigantea. Lineage (NCBI taxonomy): Eukaryota > Viridiplantae > Streptophyta > Magnoliopsida > Caryophyllales > Cactaceae > Carnegiea > Carnegiea gigantea. The sequence continues at coordinate 207,072 of JAKOGI010000475.1, read as the reverse complement.
GAGATTTTCTAGAGGAATGTAGAGTTTGAAACTATAGGGTGAGAATGGTAGTAGTGAGGGGGCTATCTATGGTATATTGCTAGAATGATATTAAGAGTGTAATAACGATATTAGACTGCCAGTTGCTTTCATTTGTATGTTTCTTGTTTATGGATATGCATGCCTCTCATATATGTGTTTTCTTTGTTAGATGGACCCTTACGGTGTTAATATGCTGCCGGGGGGATCTATGATAGCTCACATTGCGTTGCTGCACATGAGTATGGAAGCCCATGCGCAGGACCCTTATTCCGAGTTCCATAGTATTAACGTTCGTGCACAGAGACTGCTTGGGTCCTTACCCCCGGTTGGCCCGTGGGTAGAGTTTAGGCAACGTTACCAGAACTTCATGATGACGGGGAACCCAGGCTTGGACGGGCCTAGGTTTCAGGCCCATGGGGCGTGGATGACTCTCACTACGGAACTGTTATTGAGAGAGGAATTTGAATTGAGGGGACTTACTATGGAAACTCTTCAGCACGTTTTCCCCCTACATCAGGTCCATCCTCCACCTGTAGCCCCGGTACCAGCACAGGGGCCACCCTCCCCGCCAGCACCAGCACAGGAGCCACCTATTCCGCCTGCACCAGACACCCCACTGCTACCTGATAGCCCTGGGGAGGCTTAGGTGGTAATAGACATCCCCAGCACCCCAGAAGTTGTGGTGATTAGCTCTGGGGATGAGGACCACCAGGGCGATGAGGACGACCCAGAGGAGGATGATCCCGAAGAGGATCAAGACAGTGATGAGATAGGGATAGGGCAGCAAGGGGAACAAGAGGCGGATGAGTTGATGATGGACTTAGAGGAGGAGCATGAGCCACAAGTTCAACAGGAGGTCGATAGTGCCGAATCAGAGGCATCTACGAGTAGCTTTGATTCAGGTGAAGAACCTGATGATGAGTCTGACCCAGATTACGATCCATCTAGGGATCGTTAGGTGGTTCTATGGGCTGGTCTAGTGGTTTCATTTTGAGCCCGGTGTGTAGCTATGGTTTGGCTGGATTGGATAATTACATTTTGTGGGACATCCGATATTATATATAGTTAGTTCAATCCTCGCCAACCGTAATGATAGGGTCCGTACCTCTTTTTGGTTATGTGACGGACTTAGTGCCCAGGGGCTATTTAGTCCTTAGTGATAGGGAACTTAGCTAGGTGTAATATGCTTTTGTTGCTCATGTAGCTTATGTATATAAATCAACGATGTATGTAAGTAAGCAGTTTTGAAATGAAATGATGATGCTTTAAGTTATGATATAATCTTCAAACCACCTCTTATGTATTTATTAGGCATGTTTATCTTATGTATCTAGGGGTTCCAGTGTTTGAATTGCTTTATTTAATGTATGATCAGAATGTCCCAGTCAGTACACAACAACATGGAGGTTCAAGTAGAGGACAATATGGAACAAGGCCAGGGATCAGGTGATCAAGCCTCCTGCCAGGAACCACCACATGGTGACACGCCATCATTTCCCTCTGTATTAGCTAGCAACTTAGGAAACCCGAGTTATTGGCCAACGTTAGTTGCCGAATTGATGAAGCGAATTCCCCAGGTACCTGTTGAAATCCCTCCTAAAGAGGATAAATTGGCAGACAGGGTAGCTCGGCGCAACCCTAAAGTTTATAATGGATCGTATGATCCAATAGTGCTAGAGGAATGGATAAGGGGAATGGAGAAAGTTTTCACGGTAGTTGGAGTACCAGAGGAAAAGAAAATGGACATTGGGACGTATTATTTATCAGGTGAAGCTGACATTTGGTGGAGTACTGTGAAGGATAAGCTCCTAGGGCCTGAATTCACCTGGAGTAAATTTTTAGTGGAGTTGAGGGCGAAATTTTACCCAGCTGTGGTGCAAAGGCAAAAGGAAAAGGAATTTATGGAGTTGAAAATGAGTGGCAGCATGTCAGTGATGCAATATGCTAGTAAGTTCACAGAACTATCTAGGTTTGTCCCTGAATTTATATCCTCTGAAAGGTTAAAGATGAGAAGGTTCGAGGAAGGTTTGGCCTTCTACATCCGAAATCACTTAGCGGGGCAACCAATTTTGACTTATCAAGAACTATATGAGCGAGCAGCTGAAGTGGAACGAGTGAAGACGGAGTTGAGAGCTCTGAATCCAATCAACCATAAGAGAAAGGGGTTTGAACGGGGGACTCCGAGTGAAAGTGTGAATCAGAACCAGAAAAAGCCTACTCCTCTTCCCCCTAAGAGCCGTCCCGTGGGCTCGACAGTACCCGTACCCTGTGCGAAGTGTGGAAGAACAAATCACACCACTCCTGAATGTCGAGTTGGCAGCAACAAATGCATGTGGTGTGGAAGTCCTGATCACCTCATCGCTGCATGCCCCCGCCGACTGAAAGCTGTAGACAAGGGCACAGCAAAACCTTTGGCTCCGCCCCGCCAGGGACCCCCACCTGCAAGGCCTGCAGTTGCAGGAAGGGTATTTGTGATGAACAAAAAGGAAGCTGCTACCTCTGGTACGGTAGTCACTGGAACTCTCTTTTTAAATTCAAAGCCATTTTGTGTATTATTTGATTCGGGCGCCACTCATTCGTTTATATCTACCCGATCTGCTATACAATTGAGTCTGGAGAACAAAAAGATGGAAACCAATTATAGAATTAAGCTACCCAACAATTCTGTGATTGAGTGCCCCTTCTCTTTTGAACTTGTCCCCATCATCATTGGTGAAGCTACTTTCCCTGTGGATTTGATTCAATTTGACTTGTCTGATTTTGATATCATATTGGGGATGAATTGGTTGCACACTTATGGAGCCAAAATTGACTGTGAAGATCTTAAGGTTATTTTGAAGGATGAGAAAGGGAGAACAGTGTGTTTTTATGGGCAGAGAGAGGCAAAAACTTATTCTTTAATTTCCGCTATGAAAGCAAGCAAGCTGTTATATCAGGGGTGTATCGGGTATTGGTGTTATGCTATTGACTCCCAAACAAAAGAAGAGAAAACGGAGAATATCCCTGTAGTTTGTGAATTTGAAGATGTTTTTCCTAAGGAGTTACCAGGACTACCCCCACAAAGGGAAATTGATTTTGGCATCGAATTAATTCCTGGGGCCCAACCTATTTCGAAAGCCCCGTATCGTATGGCCCCAACTGAGCTCAAGGAATTAAAGATTCAACGAGATGAACTGTTACAGAAGGGTTTTATTAGGCCAAGTGTGTCACCGTGGGGTGCCCCAGTGTTGTTTGTTAAGAAAAAGGATGGAACCTTAAGACTCTGTATTGATTACAGGGAGTTGAACAAGATTACTGTCAAAAACAAATATCCTCTGCCATGAATAGATGATTTGTTTGATCAACTACAAGGAGCAGGAGTATTCTCTAAATTTGATTTGAGGTCAGGGTACCATCAACTTAGGATTAAACCTGAGGACATTCCTAAGACAGCGTTTAGGACCAGGTACGGTCACTATGAGTTCACGGTGATACCTTTTGGTCTCACTAATGCTCCTGCAGCCTTCATGGACCTTATGAACAGGGTTTTCAGACCTTATTTAGACAAGTTTGTAGTGGTGTTCATAGATGATATCCTTATCTATTCTAAGGATAAAGAGGAACATGCTGATCAATTGCGGATAGTATTGCAAACTTTGAGGGAACATCAACTTTATGGCAAATTAAAGAAATGTGAATTTTGGTTGGAGGAAGTGGTATTTTTGGGGCATGTGATTACCAAAGAAGGAATTAAAGTTGACCCCCAAAAGGTGAAAGCAATCACAGAATGGCCAAGGCCTACTAATGTCACTGAGATTAGAAGCTTTCTGGGTTTAGCAGGTTATTATCGAAGGTTCATCAAGGACTTTTCGAAAATAGCATCACCACTGACCAATTTACTGAAGAAGGTGAATAAGTTTGAGTGGACTGAAAGGTGTGAGAAAGCTTTCCAAGAGCTAAGACAGCGATTAACTGCCGCCCCAATCCTAACATTACCAATGGAAGGAAAGGAGTATACCGTCTATAGTGATGCTTCGAAAAACGGTTTGGGGTGCGTACTGATGCAGGAGGACAAAGTAGTAGCTTATGCCTCTAGGCAACTCAAGCCATATGAGAAAAACTACCCTGCCCATGACTTGGAATTAGCAGCCGTGGTCTTTGCATTGAAAATATGGAGACATTATTTATATGGGGTATCGTGCAAGATCTATACTGATCATCAAAGTTTAAAGTATCTCTTCACCCAGAAGGAGCTCAATTTGAGACAACGGCGTTGGCTTGAGTTACTCAAAGACTATGATTTGCAGATTCAATATCATCCTGGTAAAGCAAATGTGGTGGCGAATGCTCTAAGTAGGAAGGCGCAACATAGTTTGAACACTGTGGTGATTACTCAATTGAATCTCCTAAGAGAACTTGAGGCCTTTGGGATTCAATTGGTGTCCCATGGACAAATGAAGGCTCGATTATCAGCGCTCACTATACAACCTTGCTTAGGGGAAGCAATTCGACTGAACCAGGAAAGTGATCCCAAACTTCAAAGAATAAAACAAAATTTAGAGAAAGGGAAGTCTCCGGGATTTGTAGTACATGAGGATGGCACTTTAAGGTTCCAGAATCGCCTATGTGTGCCCAAAAATGGGGAATTAAGAAAGCAGATCCTGGAAGAGGCTCACAATACTCGTTATTCAGTGCATCCAGGAGGCACTAAGATGTACAGAGATTTGAGACAATATTTTTGGTGGAATAATATGAAGAAGGACGTTGCAAAATATGTGGATAAGTGTTTAATTTGTCAGAAAGTTAAAGCAGAGCATCAACGTCCTGTGGGTGAACTACGACCCTTAGAAATTCCCACTTGGAAGTGGGATTCAATCTCGATGGATTTTGTTATGGGTTTACCGCTTTCTGCCTCGAAAAAGAATGCTATCTGGGTCATAGTTGATCGACTCACCAAGTCAGCTCATTTCCTGCCCATCAAGGATACTTGGGGAGTTGAAAAACTAGCGCAACTGTATGTCAAGGAGATAGTCCGTCTGCATGGGATCCCTTTAGACATAGTCTCAGATAGGGATCAAAGATTCCAAGCGCATTTCTGGCAAGCGCTTCAAAAAGCCTTTGGGACCAAACTAAGCTTTAGTAGTTCCTACCACCCAAAAACAGATGAACAAACTGAGAGGGTGAATCAAATTTTGGAAGACATGCTAAGAGCTTGTGTGTTGGAGTTTCAAGGGAAGTGGGAAGATGACTTGCCTTTGGTGGAATTCTCTTATAACAATAGCTATCAATCCACCATCAAGATGGCCCCATTTGAGGCTTTATACGGGAGGAAATGTAGAACCCCGTTGTGCTGGAGTGATTTGGACGAGGCATTGATTATAGGTCCTGAAATGATCCAAGAGACCACTGAAACAATAAGAAAAATTCGGGAACATATCAGGATCGGCCAAAGTCGACAAAAAAGTTATGCAGATAAAAGAAGAATGCCTCTAGAGTTCCAAGTAGGCGATAAAGTTTTTCTAAAAGTCTCACCAACCAAAGGTATCAAAAGGTTCGGAGTGCGGGGTAAATTGAGCCCAAGGTACATTGGACCTTACGAAATCATCGAAAAGTTGCATCTTGTCGCTTATCGGCTAGATCTGCCTACAGAACTTGAGCACGTACATAACGTGTTCCATGTCTCTCAGCTTAAGAAATACATTCCAGATCCAGACCATACCATTGTAGCTGAACCTATCGAGATTATGGAAGATCTAGTATATGAGGAGCGTCCTGTCCAAATACTAGATCGCAGGATCAAGCAGCTGCGCAACAAGCAGATACCATTGGTCAAAGTACTTTGGACAAACCATACCTCCCAAGAAGCCACCTGGGAGTCCGAAGAGGCTATGAGAACAGCATATCCATATTTATTTGAGGTAATCGTGCATGATATGGTGAAATTCCTTAGTTTCGAGGACGAAACTTTTAAGGGGGGGAGACTGTAACAGTCCAACCCTAAATTATGTTATTCATTTCATTTCATTAATCCAAAATATTAATTTTATTTCATTTACATCATCTCTTTTTGTTATTCCCATTTAGACATTTCTAAGTAGGCCCTCACTTTGCAATTCATGTGTTTTGTTTTAAATCGATTTAGGCCTTGATATTTTACGAATTTAACGATTTAATTATTTTTCATGACACTAAAATCATTTAATCTCAGACTTTGACAAAAAAAAAAATTCGCAAACGCACTCGGTTTCAGTTCTTTCTCTAAACCCGAACCCGTTTAGGGCCGTTTGTAATGCAGCAAGACTTGATATGTATTTGTTTAGCTAAACCCTCTTAATTAAGCCTTAATTAAGCTTGATATTTTTGACTTTTCTAATTTTAATTTCAGCCAAATAAAATGTAAATATAAAATGTAAAATTTTCATTTTTGATTCATTTTTAACCAAGCTTTCATGAAACTTTATCTCTCTTCCCTCTCCTCCTTCTCTCTACACGACAGGCAGCTGCAAAACCTCCCTTCCCAGCCATCTTTCAACCACCAAAAAGCCACAAAACAACCCCCACTCACCACCCCCAAACACCCCTTTCACTTCCACAAGCATCAAGAATCATTTCTACCACTTTTTCAATCACAAAGTGAGTTTTCTTTTCACCCCTATGCTGATTTTTGTTTTTGATTCTTGATCTTGTTGGTTTTGTTTCTTATTTTGGTTGTTTTAGTGATGGATTATGTTGGATTTTATGATATTAAGAATCATCTAGTTGATGGATTATGTTGGAGTTGAAATTGGATGAGGTTAGGGTTAGGGTTTCATCTTAATCATGCAAGCTTCTTGTTCAAGTGTTGTTTAGTGATTGATCTATCCGTGTTTTTGCGTATCTCTTAATATATTGAAGTTTGTTATGTTGTTTATGGTGATTTGAAAAGTGGGGAGTGAGTTCAAAGTGACCTAAAGTTAGGGTTTTGTTCAAAATGTAAGGTTTGAATCAACTAAGTGTAAATTTGAGGTATGTGTATATATGTGACTAGAAAAGGAGTTTTATTTGATATGAATATGAAGAGGAATCATGTATGGTATTTGTGTATGATGTTGGTATGTACCAAAGTGTATTTGCATACCCTTAAGAAAGAGTTTGAGTTGAGGTTTGGGGTAATAAGTGAAGGAAAACACTAAAACAGAGCTGCTGGAATTTTCAGAAAAACAGGACAGCCTTTGAAATGAAACTGGTAATGATCGGCCTAGCCAAAAATTCTAATTTTTGGTGGGTAGATAGGTCAGTGTGTTAGCTTCAAAATGGCTCTTGAATCGCATCAATCCGAGGTCTGTGGAGAAAGTTATGGTCCTTTTACCGAACCTGCGCAGGATGGGTTTAAAACTGACATGTTGATGTTCTAGCCCTATTTTAGGAACCCTGTCATGGGAATCATGTTCCGTGTGCTGAATGAAAGTTTTAGAAGACTTCCTAAGCTGTTTATATTGGTGTATTATGTCTCATTTTGAGGTCGGGAGTATAAGTTCTATTATATTCTTTCCATACCCTCGTCACAAGCCCTTACTCTCTAAACTCGCTTCCATGCCTTAAATCGGCATTTCCATAATTTATTTAGCTTCAGTCTTATTTAACTTCTGTATTTTAGATCAACCCACAAACTGGTTTGCACACATTCTTTATAAGCTATTTTTCATTAAGGGTATCCTTTATGCTAGTTTTATTTACAAGTGTTCATTATAAGAACAGGTGCATTTCTGATCTCATGTTCCTGTAATGATCTTTTGAACAGAATCAAGGCCTAAGCTCTCATTCTCTCCATTTTAGTGCATCTCTTTACTCTGTGAATTAGCTTTTAAAACCTTCAGGTACGTTCATTGACTGTATCTTTAGAAATCAACACGTATTTATCGAAATTGTAATGTTTTGGTAAGTACATCAATGAATCAATTGAATTATTACTTTATCACATAATTAGTGACCCCATCAGTTATTAGTTATAGGGCTTTGCCCTCCAGTTACCCACGCGGCTTCAGGCCAGGTCCTTCGGTCGGTTTGGCAGGTGTACACCTATTCACAGATCGTAACAGTTACTAAGGGGTGCACTAACAGATAATAATTAACAATGCAGTTTTATATGTATCTTATTCCTTGTTTTCACTTAAAATGAATTGCAAGTGGGCCCTAAATTACTTTTCAATGAACTTTTAACAGTACAGGGATGCATGTACTGAGCTTTGGCTCACAGTTCGAAATATTTTTATGTTTTGTTTTAGAAAAATGTTCAGTGAACCGCCCTGAGGCGGGCAGGGAGGCCAGAGGTGATAAATGAGGCAGAACCATTCATGTGGTTGACGGTGTGGGAGAGCTAAGATGCTATCGTGCCATATTGTGATGTATTTTTGGAGTGCTTAATGTATTTTAAGTTAACTTATGTATTTTGATGTTGCGGCTGTATTTTTAAATCGAGTTATGTAAGCTGGTGTTATCCTTGGGATGTTAGAACCTTTTTGTATTTAAATAAATGGTTTGGGTGTTATGATGGGGTATACCTTGTTATGGGGTAACCTTTGGGTTAGGACAACTTTTCATGTTTAGTGGAAGCCTTGTCCTTCATGGACGGCGGTAACGCCCGGTTCATTGAATTGTTGTATCTTATGGATAACCTTAAGCAGATGAATGCAGGCAATGAATCATGTATACTTGGGGTGTTACAGAACTAATTTTTCTCTTTGGAAGTGCAGGATGAAATCATTTATTAGATACATCATTTTTTATTTTTGGGACGTCATTTCGAATGGCCCTTTTGTACCAAATTGGACAAGAGATAATGGAAATACTATTATCAAGCCAAAGAGTAAATACACTTAAGATGACTACGAGGTGCTTGAGAAAAATTCTAGAGTTTTATATATCTTGTAATGTGCTCTAAATGATGAGATTTTCAACCATGTTTGCTATTGTGAGACAGCTAAGGTTCTTTCGGGGAAAACTCACATTACTATATGAAGAAACAATCCAAGAAAATCCCAATTCATCAAGAAGGGATAATATGTTTAGCAACCTATGTGACGAAAAAGAGATTACTCATTTTTGTCCAATGGTAAATGAAGGAGTTCAAGATCGGGATGCAAGCGACAATGATGATGATGATGCTTGCACCAGTGACGATGAAGAAGAAGAGGAAATGGAATATGACATTTCGGATGAGGTATATGACTCTCTTCACAATTATTCTAAACATAAGTTAATAAATGTCATAATTTATTATATTAAACGTCAGTAAGGACGTATTTCTAAAATAAAGATTTGAAGAAAAAGATTTTTGAATTGTCGCAAGAAAATGTTGAATTTCAAAAATGAAATGATTTACTGTCTAATGGTTTTAAAGGTTTTCAGGAGAAAGTTGTCCTTCTTGAGAAAGAAAAAGATGAACTCCAAGTGAAGTGTGCTAATCTTGAAAAAAATTGTCTCAAAATTTTCAAAAGATAAGAGAATTTAAATAAAATTCTTGGCACATGAAAAACGTCATTTAAAAAAGAAGAAATCGGTTTTAATCCGTTCAATAAAAAAAGTCTTATAAAAACTTCTTCATTAAATCAACTTACTAGAAAAGTAAGACTTCTATTACTTGGAATTATTGTTGTAAAATAGGATATATTTCAACTCATTGTCCTATTAAAAGAATGATCCTAGTTGCACACAAATTTGGATACCAAATGTGACAAGGCCATCTATTCTAGCGAATAATTACAATTATGGAGCTGAATTTTCTAAATGTGCTTTGAGAAAGGTATAAGTTTGTTTTAGAGGACATCTTGCCTCTACATGAGAACAAAACATGAAAGTCCGAAATTGGGTGCCTGAGAAATGTTGAAGTACTCATGCAAATTGCTTTATGATCCAAAGAGATTGAAATAATTGGTAATCAATTCAGTGCGCAGATTTCAAGGTCATGCAATACAGTTTAAGGCCTTGAACTGTAGGCAGAAACTACAAATTTTGGTGTGACTTAATCAAGGGCTTGAATTTCTATTTCAACAACATGAATAGAAATCAAAATTTAAATTCTTACCAAACGGAAGATGCTATTATCTTTGCATGACTTACTTGCTATTTGAGTAGTTTTGATTTTTAAATTTTTGAATTTTAATTTGCTTAATTATCTTTGGAAGGTCAGCGTGATTAATATTACGTTATATTTTATGCGAGCATGACATGTAATTATTTGTATGCATGTGATATCTTGTATGTGATTTTTTTTGGGTCCATAATTGTTATGATCTCTAACATGTGCATACATGATGTTGCTTATTTCTATAAGGGAAAAAAATTATATTACTCGATTATTCTGCTATAACCTTGATTTATTCTCGAAAGGAGAAAATTGTTGTATTAATATCCTCATGTGCATCTCTGTGTTCCTCATGAGAATATTAAGTTAACATGTGCTGGCATATGTGATTAACCTTGATATTATCATTTCCTCTATATTATTTATAAGAGTGCCATATTGAGGGGGAGCACCTCTATATGCTATTAATGTGTCAAGGGGGAGCTATAAATATGTATCAATTTGCTATTTGTATGTGTCGTAGAAAAGGGAGTGAGTTATTTCGTGTATCTCAATCACTTATATTTTACACATCATAGCATCTCTTACTAACTCTATGCATAATCTTGATTATTTATTCTTTAAGGGGAAATTAGTCTTATTTGGGATAAGATCTTGAAATGCAACTATTGCTGTAGGTTTTATTTGATATTGAATATTTTCCATAAACTAAGAGGGATTCCTCTTTAGTAGCACTAATGCTTTTATTGGATAAGTTTGAAGGTAGTAAGTGTAAGTCATAAGTACTGCATATGAAACATGCATTTTGGATTTCTCCTTCTTGTGCAACCTTTTTGATGAAATGCAAAAAGGGGGAGAAAGATTAGGGTAAGCTAATTTATTTTTGCAAACACGTGGGTAAGTTCATAAGATCTATTTTTACATGGTTTTGTCTTTCATCAAAAAGGGGAGATTGTTAGCTTTCCTTAAGGTTAAGATGTGTTTTCTAATATGTTTTGATAAAAGACAAAAATGGATTGGTCAATTGATATATTCGTCATGTTATATTTAAATTATTTAAAATTTATATTGTTTAAATATGTTACGATTCTAAGTGAATATTGGCATGCTAGTGTATATTGCTTAATTGAGTTAATAAATGTTACCACAATATCTTGAGATGATTTAGAATTCAAATTTAAATATGTAATCTTTATGGTATTATATTTTTTAATTCAAATTTAATTATGAGATTATGATTTTATATTTATCAAATGCCAAGATCCAGTCAAAATACGATATTATCTTTTGATATAATGTTTTGAAAGATTGTACTACAAAATTAACCAGCTTCTAGATTACTCTCTCAGTGAAGATTTTCTTCAAAAAATAAAGGAGTTAGCCGTTTAAGATTAAAAAAAAAATGTTGAGCAGAACTGCGAAACGTAAGAGCTTGAAAGACTAGGTTCAGAGCCTTGAAATAGGATAGAACATTGACTTTCCTTATTTGGTGCAACGGTCGCTTACCAAGTTTTACTCCAACTTCTCCGACACCTCTTGGCTATAAAAATGAGAGGAATTGGCAGCTAGAAAGAGCACACAAGATAGAGCACAAGCAAAGAACATGAACTGAGAGCCACACTTGTAAATATCATTCTTTTGAGCACTTAATTTGTTGAGTTGTGTTACTCTAATTGTAATTGGGTTGGATTATAGAGTCGAAGGGTTAACTTTACCATGGACTTGTTGATAGGTCAACTTGTGGCTTAGAATTTAGAGTAGGTGTACTTGACAGTTGTGTAATCCCTCATAATAAAATTGGGTTGATCCTAGAGTTAGGGAACTCTAGGTGGGGATTAAGCCTGGTTGAGACTAACCTTGTTAAAAAATGCACGTGTCTTACCCACATTTATTTTTCCACGTCTGATTGTTTTGAGATTTTGATCATCACCCTATTCACCCCCCTTCTAGGATAATTTAACTAGTTAAAATCGGGCCAACGATTGGTATCAGAGTCGGAACTATTATTTTAAGACTTGACCGTCTATAGCTAGATCCATAGCTAGTTTATTAAATGCTTCCATCAACTGTACTCCAATCTTTGATGAAACTAATTTTTCTCTTTGGAAGTGCAGGATGAAATAATTTATTAGATCCATCATTTTTTATCTTCGGGACATCATTTCGAATGGTTCTTTTGTACCAAATTGGACAAGAGACGATGGAAGTACTATTATCAAGCCAAAGAGTAAATACGCTCAAGATGACTACGAGATGCTTGAGAAAAATTCTAGAGTTTTATATATTTTGCAATGTGCTCTAAATGATGAAATATTTAACTGTGTTTGCTATTTTGAGACAGCTAAAGATCTTTGGGGGAAAACTCACATTACTATATGAAGAAACAAGCCATGAAAATCCCAAATCGTCAAGAAGGGATAATATGCTTGGCAACTTGAGTGAGAAAAAGAGATTACTCATTTTTGTCTCATGGTAAATAAAGAAGTTCAAGATTAGGATGCAAGCGACAATGATGATGATGACGCTTGCACAAGTGATGATGAAGTAGAAGAGAAAATGGAATATGACATTTTGAATTAGGTATATGACTCTCTTCAGAATTATTCTAAACGTAAGTTAATAAAAGTCTTGCTTTATTATATTAAATGCTAGGAAGGACGCATTTCTAAAATAATGATTTGAAGAAAAGGTATTTTTAATTGTCGCAAGAAAATATTGAATTTCGAAAATGAAGTGATTTACTGTCTAATGATTTTAAAAGTTTTCAAGAGAAAGTTGTCCATCTTGAGAAAGAAAAAGATGAACTCCAACTAAAGTGTGCTGATCTTGAAAAAATTGTCTCAAAATTTTCAAAAACAAGAGAATTTAAATAAAATTATTGGCACACAAAAAAGGTCATCTAACAAAGAAGGAATCGGTTTTAATCCGTTCAACAAAAAGAAGTCATATAAAAAATGCTTTGTTAGATCAACTTACTAGAAAAGTAAGACTTCTATTACTTGGAATTATTGTTGTAAAATAGGACATATTTCAACTCATTGTCCCATTAAAAGAATGATCCTAGTTGCACACAAATTTGGATACCAAATGCGAATAATTACAATTATGGAGCTGAATTTTCTAAATGCGCTTTGAGAAAGGTATAAGTTTGTTTTACAGAACATCTTGCATCTACATGAGAATAAAACATGAAATTTCGAAATTGGATGCCAGAGAAATGTTGAAGTCCTCATGGAAATTGCTTTGTGGTCCTAGGAGATTGAAATAATTGGTAATTAATTCAGTGTGCAAATTTTAAGGACTTGCGATACAGTTTTAGGCCTTGAACTGTAGGCAGAAACTAGAAATTTTGGTGTGACTGAATCAAGGGTTTGAATTTTTATTTCAACAACATGAATAGAAATCAAAATTTGAATTCTTACCAAATGGAAGGTGTTGTTATCTTTGCATGATTCACTTCCTATTTGAGAAATTTTGATTTTCAAATTTTTGAATTTTAATTTGCTTAATTATCTTTAGAAGGTGAGCATGATTAATATTATGTCATATTTTATGCGAGTATGACGTGTAACTATTTGTACGCATATGATATCTTGTATGTGATTTTTTTTGGTCCGCAATTGTTATGATCTCTAACATGCGCATACATGATGTTGCTTATTTCTATAAGGAAAAAAAATTCATATTACTTGATTATTCTGCTATAACCTTGATTTATTCTTGAAGGGAGAAAATTGTCGTATTAGTGCTCTCACGTGCATCTCTGTGTTCCTCATGAGAATATTAAGTTAATATGTGCTGGCATATGTGATTAACCTTGATATTATTATTTCTTCTATATTACTTATATATGTGCTACATTGAGGGGGAGCACCTCTATATGCCATTATTGTGTCAAGGGGGAGCTATAAATATGTATCAATTTGCTATTTGCATATGTCGTAGAAAAGGGAGTGAGTTATTTTGTGTATCTTAATCGCTTACATTTTATATATTGTAGCATCTCTTACTAACTCTATGCATAATCTTGATTATTTATTCATTAAGGGGGAGTTAGTTTTACATGGGATATGATCTTGAATACAACTATTGCTATATGTTTTATTTGATATTGAATATTTTCCATACATTAAGAGAGAATCCTCTTTGGTAGCACTAATGCTCTTATTGTATAAGTTTGAAGATACTAAGTGTAAGGTCATAAGTATTGCATATGAAACATGCATTTTGGATTTCCCCTTCTTGTGCAACCTTTTTGATGAAATAAAAAAAGGGAGAGAAAGATTAGGGTAAGCTAATTTATTTTGCAAACACATGGGTAAGTTCATAAGATCTATTTTTGCAGGGTTTTGTCTTTCATCAAAAAAGGGGAGATTGTTAGCTTCCGTTAAGCTTAAGATGTGTTTTCTAATATGTTTAATGAAAGACAAAAATGGATTGGTCAATTGACATATTCGTCATGTTATATTTAAATTATCTTAAAATTTATGTTGTTTAAATATGTTATGATTCCAAGTGAACATTAGTATTCTAGTGTATATTGCTTAATTGAGTTGATATAAGTTGCCACAATATCTTGAGATGATTTATAGAATTCAAATTTGAATATATAATCTATATGATATTATATTTTGTAATTCAAATTTGATTATGAGATTATGATTCTATATTTATCAAATGCCACAAGATTCGGACAAAATACGGTATTATCTTTTGATATAACATTTTGAATTATTGTGCTGCAAAATTAACCAGCTTCTAGATTACTCTCTCAACCAAGATTTTCTACAAAAAATAAGGGAATTAGCCTTTTAAGATAAAAAGAAAAATGTTGTGCAGAACTGCAAAACTCAAGGGCTTGAAAGACTAGGTTCAAGGCCTTGAAACAAGATAGAAGATTGACATTCCTTATTTGGTGCAACGGTCGCTTACCAAGTTTTACTCCAACCTCTCCAACACCTCTTGGCTATAGAAATGAGAGGAATTGGCAGCTGGAAAGAGCACACGAGAGAGAGCACAAGCGAAGAACAAGAATTAAGAGCCACACTTGCAAATATCATTCTCTTATTCACTTAATTTATTGAGTTGTGTTACTCTAGTTGTAATTGGGCTGGATTATAGAGTCGAAGGGTCAACTTTGCCATGGACTTCTTGAAGGGTCAACTTGGGGTTTGGAATTTAGAGTTCGTGTACTCGACAGTTGTGTAATCCCTCCTAATAAAATTGGGTTAATCCTAGAGTTAGGGAATTCTAGGTAGGGACTAAGCCTGGTTGAGACTAACCTCATTAAAAAATACACGTGTCTTGCCCACATTTATTTTTCTGCATTTGATTGTTTTGAGACTTTGATCATCACCCTATTCACCCCCTTCTTGGATGATTTAACTAGTTAAAATCGGGCCAAAATCCCACTCTCCTTCAACAAACAAAGTCAAGTCCTACAAATCATACAACAATTAGCACGTCAAAGTTGGAAAGTTTAGGATTGAAGTTGTGAAGGAATTGAAGAAATATCGCGGTGGAATCCCTTTCCAAATCAATGAAGAGCTTAGAAGTTGGCAAGTTGG
This sequence comes from Carnegiea gigantea, assembly GCA_029747015.1. Taxonomy (NCBI): domain Eukaryota; kingdom Viridiplantae; phylum Streptophyta; class Magnoliopsida; order Caryophyllales; family Cactaceae; genus Carnegiea; species Carnegiea gigantea. Next base: position 191,442 of record JAKOGI010000475.1, on the reverse strand, counting down.
GTACAATTAGAAAAGTAGGAAAATTACTTGCAAAATAAGAAGTCTTATGTAACTAGGAAAGTCTAATATAAATAGGGGTCCTTGGGTACTCTCTAATCAATCAATTTCCTCTCCCTCTCAATTCTCGCTTTAGTTTATAGTATTTTTAGAGATTATTATAATTTTAGAAATTATTTCAATTTGACTTTTATGTAATTATTTGAGTTTTAGTTTTATTTCAATTTTTCTAATTATTATTTCAATTCACGTTTTGCGGTTTTAATTTTAGTTTAATTTTTTGTCACCTCCAACATTATCTCATTCAAAGTTTCAACTCTTATTATTCATTTGTATTCATAATGGATGTTGAATACTCGTGATTGATACTCATTGAAGATTTCATTTTCTTCATTGGCATTAAGTGGTTTTGGTAATCTCTTTCATCTCCCTTGTCTCTTAGTTAGTTAAAATTTATAATTTCATTAGTTGTTGTGATAATTTTTTTAATAGTTGACATTTACTGTACATTTTTAACCATGTTCATACTAGTTTCAATTCTATTGGTCGAATGATTTGTTTTGTCTGTTTCTTGTTTTAAATTTAATTAATATAGATTAGTTTTAGTTGTGATGGCCTTCGAACCCATCCATGTGGATTCAACCTTTAGGTACTACGAGTGACAACCACACCCTTGCGATATCACTATATCTCCTTTTAAAAGCGTAACAAATTTTTAGCGCCGTTGTCAGTGATGGAGTTTGTGAAATTAGGTTGTAAATTGAGTCCTAGGTTATTTGATTGAATCTTCCTAGTGTGTTTTTGGTTTTGATATGTGATGTTTATTTAGTTTTAATTGTTTTTAGTTTAGATTTCTTGTGTTATTGTTTCTGTATTAGAATTTATAATTTGATTTTCTTTAGGTTTATTCTTGCTTTAATTAGTTTTGCAATTGAATTTTATGTCTTATATAAAAAAATCTAAACAGAATACAACATGTGTGAATAGTGCAGGTGCAACCAGAACAAAATCAGTGCAACAAAGGTAGTTTTTTCTATTTACAGGTTTCTATTTTGCGTTTTTTTTTTTTGCACAGTGCTCATTTTGCTTTTCTAATATTTTTAGTTGGTCTCTAGAGCCTTTTAGAGTCTAGGTGGAGTTCTATGGAAATTTTCAGAATTTCTGGATTTTTCTGAATTTTCAGAAATAGTTTTCTATTTTGATTTTTCTACATAATTCTAGCTCTAAAAAAATGAGGGGGAAAAATGTGCATGTTATGTTTGATTTTTGCTAGATTTTAACTGTGTATATAATTCTGAGTTTGTAGCTTTGTCAAATTTGCTATTTATTTTCTTTTTGTTTTGTGTTTTTCATTTTTCCTACTTTTCTATTTTTGTATTAAAAACAAAAATTGAAAAAAATTAGAAAATCCAAAAAAAAAATAATCAAAGAATGCGAGTTTTTCATTTCTCACCATTTGAGCATAAACCTTTCTAGAGCTATTTATCGAGACTTAATGATTATCGTACTCAACTTCATCAAAATTTTTAAAAATGCAAAGTTTGTGAGGTCCTTGTATTGGGTTTGAATGCTGAATTTAGAGGTTATGTTGAGTATGTATCCTAGAGGATTACTAGGATTATTGTCCAAAACTTAAGATGAGGTTTGGAATTTCTTCAAAAAATTAGCTTGGGATACTTCGGAGTTTGAGCAACCTAGAGGGACCTTACAATACGCGACTCATGGCGAGTACGCTTTTCATGTCACTCCTCACCACTAGGATCACTTTAGTAAGTCTTATCATTACCCATCTCACTCTTGTTTGATTTCTTTTTGTTGCGATTATTGTGAGTCTTTTGATAATGATGTTCACAATTGTGCTTATCATGATTATGTTGATGCTACATGTGGAAGTCTTGGAAAGACGATATATAAATTGACAGATAAAATTATAGAGACTATGAAGGAGAGAATTAGTATATATTCCCACTAGTTTAATTAGAGTGGGGAGGATTATAATTTGCATGAGTCTAACTCTGGTTTAGGATCTCTTGAACCTGCAGTCAGTTTTTATGATGGTTTTGAGCGTTCCAAATAATCTAGGATCGACTTGTATGATGATATGTCTTTTCCTTACCTAGGGTAAGAGAATGACCTTCCTATGTCTCTATCGCATGACTTTACACCCCAAACAAGCACACCTAGGGATTTTACTGAGGTTTCTACCGACCCATCTACCCCTTTTAATAGCTCTTGTGAGTTTGAGGAGGGTGAAGAATTTAAAAGTGCTAGTTAGTTCAATAAGCATCATCACTTTAATGAATCAGAAGATATTTGTGTACAAGAGTGATATGAGGGGGTGGTTGAGCTTACTAATTTGAAATTTGATGATGGTCATTTCTCTGTGGAATATGAGTTTTTTTTTTTTTTTTTTTTATGTGTGTTTGATGTCAATGAAGATCTGAATGTGGATATCTATGTTGAATATGAATCCTTTTGTTTTGACCATAGCATAACTAATCATCTCTTTGAGCCATCCAAGTCTGAATTTTTAAAGTTTGACACTCTTATGCCAATGATTGTTGATTTGGACTAAACTGTTGAGCATGTCAAGATTAAGAGACTTGTGGACTTACGACCCATTTATATGCATCGACAACTTGTTTATGATGATCAACTTGCTAGGCAGATGATCAATTTGCTGGCTTGGTTTGAGTATTTCTGTCTATTTCATGACTGGGCCCAACGATTTGATAAGTTGAAATAAGCCCTTAATTGTACTACATTGATCATATGGAGGTACTTATTCTAGCTTTAACTCTATTCACTAATGCGTTATGACTTGAGTAGCTATGTTCTGCTTGTTGTAGAGTGGTTAATCCTCTATAAGCCTCTGTCTAAATAAATTTTAGGAAGCTATAACTTATGTGTAATTTTGTATCTGACCTAATATTATTATTCTATCGCTTGTGTACTATGAGTATCATGTCTTTTATTTTTGCCTTGCTTTTATTTTGTGTTCTTACTGCTCATTTCCCACAATGTGGACATTGTGTCATCTTGGTGTGGGGAAGGAAAAGCTATGCTTCAAAATTTTTTGAAAAAAGAAGAAAAGAGAAATTTTTTTGAGAAAACCCAAAAAAATTTCTATTTTTGTGTGATTTTGGAAGTTGTACCATCTTGATTAATTTTGACTCCCTCTGACTTAGTATTGAGTTGTATATAAGTATTGTGTATATGATATGCCTCAGTCCAAAGTGTACCATTTCTTTCCTTAGTTCTAACCTCGTTATTCCATCATAATGTTGAATCCAGCCCTTATTTACATATCACCTTTATCTTAAGGTCTTGTACTTTCATGGTGCGATTTTCCCACTTGCCTTTTAATATAGCAAAAAAATAAAAATAGTTGAAAAAATAAAAAAAGAAGAAAAAATCAAAATAAAAAGTTATAAAGTCAGGAATGATAAGTAACCTTTTGAGGCATGCTATATTGGGTGCTACTCTTTGCAGCAATACTACTGCTAGAAAATCTTCCTTCCCAAGTCAATAAGTCTATAAAGTAGTCAAGTGGGATTGAATCAAACCTTGGAAAACTTAATTCCCAACGTGATGGTACACTTGCACACTATGTACTAGATGGACTCACTGTTTTGATGGTCTATGAGGTGAAAAATTGGTGCGTGGGTGTGATCCTTGAGGATTAAGAGTCTTAATATGTACCTTGTGCATGTGTATAATTTGATATTTTGGTTGCAAAGGTGATTAGTTGGGCAAGTGCATATAGTTTTTCCTTTTGTGTATTTTATTATATTTGAAAAATTCAAAGAGGTTTTCTATTTTCCTTTCAGTTTCTCTCTTCTTCTTCAAAAATTTTGTGGATATATCTTCAGCAAACTCTAACAAGACCACAATCGTCCGCTAGGGGGAACTAGGGGTTTAAAGAGCTTGTTGCGCGTGCTAAGTTCAACCGTAATTCATATGAAAGTGAGTTAGGTGTATTATGTATACTTTCTTTTATTTTCTTTTACTCAAAAACAAGCAAAATCTTGGGGTGGAGGTATTTGTTTAGTCATCAAAAGTGCTAAATATTATACCTCTATTGACCTAGATTTTAGTTATCTTTGAGATTATTTTGTGTTTTAATAGGATTTTGTGTAGTTTTGTAGGTAATAAGTGGATAAGAAAAAGAACTCATAAATTGAAGGTTTAATAGATGATTTTTCATTAATTAGTGTGGTGACCCAGCTCTTGTGCAAGCCTAGCCCGATCCTTGTTTTATCCTCAGGCGAAAAGTGAATACCTCACTCTCCTTCAACACACCGAATCAAGACCAGCAGATCATACGATGATTAACATGTGAAAATTGGAATGTTTAGGATTGAGGCTATGAAGGAATTGAAGAAATATGATGATGGAGTCTCTTTCCAAATCAATGAAGAAATTAGAAATTGGCAATTAAGTATAATTGAGAAAGTGGTAAAATTACTTCAAAAATAAGAAATTTAATATAATTAGGAAAGCTGGGGACTTAACTCTAATATAAATAGGGGTCCTTTGGTGGCTTTTAATCAATCAATTTGCTCTCCCTCTCCATTCTAGCTTTATCTTTTAGTAGTTTTATAGATTATTATAATTTTGGCAATTCTTTCGATTTGAGTTCTATGCAATTCTTTTAGTTTTAGTTTTATTTCAATTTTTCTAGATCTAGTTTCAATTCAAGTTTTGTAGTTTCAATTTTAGTTTAGTCTTTGTCACATTCAAAATTATTTCATTCAAAGTTTCAATTTTTATTATTCCTTTGGGTTCATAGTGGATGTTGAATACTCGTGATTGACACTCATTGAAGATTTCATTTTTCTCATTGGCTTTAAGTGGTTGTGGTTATCTCTTTCCTATCCCTTGTCTCTTGGTTAATTAGAATTTATAATCTCATTAGTAGTTGTGATAATTTCTTTAACAGTTGATATTTAATTTACAAGTTTAATCATGCTCAGATTAGTTTCAATGCTATTGGTCAAATGATTCTGTTTTACCTGTTTTATGCTTTCAGTTTAATTATTATGGGTTAGTTTTAGTTGTAGTAACTTAAATTCGATCCCATCCCTGTGGATTCGACTTTCAAGTACTACGACTGACAAGCATATGCTTGTGGTATTACTACCCCTCCTTTTAGGAGTGTAACACTTATGATGACTAAGCTAGCATGCAAGAAAATTTATGAGTCAAAAATGCTTGACCGATGTAATTGTCATTTACCTTTTTGTTCTTTAGAAAAATTAGATGCATTAGAAAGATTGTTGATTTAAAGTCCGGCGGAATAGCCTTTGTGGAATTCACTATAACAATCATAGTTATATGTGATCTTCACATTTGACGTTTTAATCTCTTTGGTCTTTGATCCTTTATTTAATTGAAATTAAGTTATGATCAACCACAAGAAGTTAGCTTTTACATCACTTGTTGTTAATGTTTAGATTACTAAAAAATTGAAACCTTATTTAAAAATAACAAATTTCATATCATTAACTAATCTAAGTTGGTATCCCCACATACTGCTGAAGGAAATTTTCATACAAATGAAAATACTATAAAACATATATAAGTAATAATTTGTGAAATTATTATTCAAGAAGACATGTAAGCAGGAATTTATATCTCCTCCTTGAAGGATTGTACTCCTGAAGAGAAATGTCTCTTTTGGAATGATGTTTCATGAAAGGATGCATTCTTTTTATAAATAGGTGTGAACATATCTATATGGCATGCATCACATGCAAAGGTATGCCTTAAATGATATGAATTAAGAGAATGACGCAATATGGTAATCCCTATAAACTCTATTTGTTTCTAGATTTTTAGTAGCATATCTTCATGGGCGCAAATATGTAGATAGGAGAAGTTTCTTTACATCTGAAAGGGCTATTCATTAAGCCTTGTTTGTATGTAGAGACGTATAGAGTTTCAAAGAAAAAAATATATCATTCGCCTAGAAGACTCGTATAATTCGATACTGAATTTGCCATAGACAAATTGATATTTATCTATCAAGCCGAATTTGATTCAACAGATACTGCGCCAGAGGGTTTGAAGGTGTTTGATATGAATGTGGATATATAATCATGACCCCCTCTTAATTACCACAAGCCTTTAAACAAAGAGCCAAATTGTAAGCGTCAATCGCCCTCAATAAATGTGGGACCTCAAACAACTAATGTGTAGATGATTTACATCAAAGACAAAAAACAAAAAATAAAAGAGCAGGCAAGCTTTTAGAATTGGGATTACAAAAATCTTTTTCGATTAATAATGCCAGCTTTGAAGTTTGAACTTCCTACCTTTCCTGCAGCACGTTGTCAAAGCCAGAGATAACTTACTCAGCACAAGTGCATGTGCTTATTCATTCAATCATTCTCTCCCTGAAAACAGGGTCGATAATTGCACTTCCAAGTCAATTACAACTTCGTTTAATTTTCAAATTCCTCGTGAATAAATTATTCAAGAGTTTTGGAAACTTACAGGAAGGAGTAAAACAAGATTCACAAGAAGAATTATTCCCTCTAGAGAGAGAAAGATCAGCCACCCTGTAATCAAGAATTCATGGTTTCTCCTTACTCTGTCTTCTGCTACATATTTCCTTTTCAAAGATGCAGCTGGGATTGCTGGTAATCCCTCTTCTCCTCTTTCTTGGTAGTTAATTCTTCAGGAGTCATCTTGAAATGGGTTGTTTTTAAGCAGATTATGCTCTGTTAGTGTCGGCAATCTTGCTCTGAATGATTGCTGACTGTGCCCAATCTCCTGTTTTTTTGCAGGTTATTGGGATTTTGGGCTGTTTGAATTTTGTTTTCTGAGCAGAACCTGGTTGCTTTCATAATTTTTAACAATTATATGGTGACACCACATTATATGCGGTCAGAAAGAGGGGGAAAAATTTTGGTACCACTGAGTCAGATTAATTCACGGTCAGCTAATGGATCAGTTGACAAATTAAGAATATAGCGCACATGTTAAACCAAACCAAAACCAAGTTAATATACAGAAGTTTGCCTAGGAGGATGTGGGTTTGATTTAAGCAGTCTGACCAACGCGTTGTCGAGGGACTGTTTCAGTTGGACCCAAATCTGGACAGTGTTGATCACCTATTATTCTCAGGCAATAGAATGATAACATTAGTGAAACCGTTATTTAATTCACTATAACTTCACAGTTTGAAAAATTTTCTAGAAATGACTTTGTCCCTAGAACATCACCTAGGTTATCCATCTTTGTGTCGGTGGCCAACAAATTGTGGTATCGGCTATTGAGCCACACACTAGGTTCAGCAAAATTGACTAATGCCTCATTTTCTGACGCATATAAACCAAGCGATACTCTAAGTGATGACCAAATTTGCCAAAGTAGAGTTTTACATTGATTACGTAATCCTACAAATCATATTGGACACAACAACTATATGTCTGACTGACGAGAACCCAAGTACCCGCCCTTGCCTGAAAGTTTGATCATCTATACTTAGTCCAAATTAACTGGCTTAAAGTCTCACCCAAATGTACTATTCTTCACAACAATAAATTCTGGTTGCAAGAGGAGACCACGTTGCTAGGTTTTGTGCAGGGCAAGGCAGAATTTTCCTGGCTTCTGAATCTGCTTATCCATATACTTCATCTATATTGCAGGAAACGTCTTTGCTTTTGGGCTATTTGTGTCACCAATGTGAGCTTTCCAAACTGCCTAAACCTTTTTACCATCCAAATTCTCTTCTTCTGAATCATAATCTCTCTGTTAGACATTACTCATTTTGTAGCTAATTTTTCTGTTAACTCCGCAAACAGACCGACATTTAGGAGGATTATCAGAAGTGGATCAATAGAAGAGTTCTCAGAGTTGCCATATGTCTACACCCTCCTGAACTGCTTGATCTGTGCTTGGTATGGAACACCCTTTGTTTCCCATGATAATATATTGGTCACAACGGTCAACTCAGTTGGTGCAATATTCCAGTTAGGCTACATGTCCCTCTTCATAGCGTATGCTGAGCAATTGAAAAAGGTCAATTATGCTTAGAGATTTTCTTGCCGTTATAGATTGGTTGGCTCCTTCGACTGCCTTCTATGTTGATCACTTTGCTTCCTGGTTTCATCTCAGACGAAGATGCTAGGTCTCCTGTGTGCAGTACTTGTGCTATTCGGTGTACTTGTTGCCATGAGCTTAAGCTTCGTCGACTTTGCTTCAAGGCAGATTTTTGTTGGGTTTCTGAGTTGTGCTTCGCTCATCTCGATGTTTGCCTCCCCACTGTTTATCATTGTATGTCTGTCTTTTTCCTTTAAAAGAATATTTTATGGCAATTCCTTTGGGCTAATCTTGTAGCATTATTTGGCTTGGCAAGACTAATTCATTTATGATATTTTGGCCGAATGACCAAATTTACTCACCAAAATATGGGCTAAAAATAGGGACCTTGATTTTCAACTGAACCTGAAGTCACTTGACGGTAGACTGACTAGTTTTTCCTCACCAATATTGTTCACATGTTCTTCACAACCACATCGGTAACACAGTTGATGGAGGTCTGGTGGTCATCCCTCACTTCCAGAATGTTTAGGCTATTCCCAAGCTTTGGAAACAAGCCTAAACAATTAAATGCACCTTGCTGCCTAGGACGTGTGCAACTGACCCGTGAAATCTGGTTATGGTCACCTAATTTTGGGGTGACTTAAGTCCTTAATTTTGGTGTTCTCATAAACCCTAGGATGTTAGGTTTCTAATAAAACAAGTTTCAGCCTCATTGGAGTTCATTTGCTCATCCAAAACCTATGTTTAAGTCAAACTGCCCTGAAGACAGTTTACATATGGATTTTACCCGCTTTTGGTGATTACATTTCTTAATCTTACATGAGGTTTAAGTGTTCAAATTTTGCATATCTAGAAAGCTTAAGATCTTAGCTTTCATGTCCAATTGGAATTATCAGATTTGGAGTTCAATTGGCCAATGAATGAAGCTCATTTTCAGTCCTATGCTGTTTTGGACCAGATTCTGCACGATTCGAGTATTCAGCTCATTTCAAGGGCTAAATGACGTCCAAATGCTTTTATTCAAATAGGAGGGTATTCTAGACATCTTAAGAATTCTTTCCATGTAAGGAAAGCTCAGATTACTCAGCAGTTGGAGGGTCAACCAGACAGAACAAGACCGGGCAGAAACGGACACCTTAATACCCGGTTACTTAGCTAAGTGGTTTTCCCTCCTAAGTGGGTTTGCTTGAGGTGCGTGCTTGCCTACTTGGTCATTTTGAGCTTCTTGGTAAGCTGCCACCTAGCCGCATAGGAGTGAGACACGAGGAGCAAGAAGAAACCTCCATTTTGTAAGCTATCAACTGACCACTCAAGCCACACATGGCAGCCATGCATTGATCCATCTTTTGATGTGGCATCCGTGCATTACTTGTCCTTCTTGCTAGGAAAATGAGTGTCCTAAGTTACTTCAAGCTTAGAAAAAGTGTTAGAGAGCTAAATCATGTATTTTAAAGCTTAAGCATTCGAATTAGTCTAGCTTAGCGCAAACCGTGTGATTGTTTAAGTTAAGCTAAATGAGTAGCTTTCCTAGCTAGCAAGGAAAGCTTGTTATCATGTATGTTCAAGGCTATTTGAAGTCGTGCGGGTTCATTTTGTAAGATATATACTTGAATCAGATTTTGAATCGAAAACCTTTGAGAGCATTTGTGCTTTCGTGCTTAGGCACATTTAAACACTTCACTTGCTTATCTTAGTTTAGGCCAAACTAAGTGGTGATCAAGTAAGTCTTAACTCTTAATTAGGTGGTGTTTCTGTATCCTAATTGAGGTTAAGGGCCCTAAACTCAAACTTAGTGGTATTTCTGTATCTAAGTAAGAGTTTAGACTATCCAAACCCTTTGAAACAACTTGAATTGCTTAAGGTGTTCATTCGGACCTCACAAACCCGTGTGATTCCCCTTGGTGTGCTTTGGTGTTTCCTTCTTTTCTTTTATCATTTAGAATCCCTTGATTCTAAAACCCATCCTATCTCACGTGTTTGCTACCTCACAACCAGCATATTATGTCCCACTTTCCTTGGTTTTGTATTGATTGTATTCTCTCTTGGTTTTAAACTTTCACTCTTAATTTGAGTTCTAGCTTGAACCCTCGGTAGGTACATCATATTTGGTATCAGATCAAGTTTCTCCTTGGCCTGGTATTCGTCCCCAAGCCCCCCAAAACACAAATCCAAATCCATTCCTCAAACACAAAGTCCAATTCTGTTCTACTCTTAAACCGGTTACACGATGTGCACTAGTTCGAGTTTAGAAGAGAAACTTGATACTATTTTGAAGAGTAATCACGAGATTACTTCGTCTAATCAAGAATTGAAGAGTTCAAATCAAGAGTTGCAGGCTCAAAACCAGTTCCTACGCAAACAGCTAGGTATCTTTCTCAAGCAAAAGCAAAAGGCGTGTGAAGAACCTATCCAATCCAAACCATGGAGGCAAAAACAAGTGTCTAGTCATACTTTGGATTCATCTAATGAGGATGAACCCTTAAGAATGACAAGACCAGACTCGCGGATTGAAGCTACCTCAAATGATTTCAAAGTGGAAATTCCAGAATTTGAAGGCAAGCTTGATCCTGAAGATTTTTGGGATTGGTTACACACAGTTGAAAGAGTTTTTGAGTGCAAGGACATCCCAGAAGACAAGACAGTGAAGCTGATTGCTTTAAGGCTTCGTAAGTATGCTTCTCTTTGGTGGATTAACTTGTGTGCCAAAAGAGTAAGAGAAAGGAGGTCCAAAATCAAAACTTGGGAGAAGATGAAATCAAAGCTCAAGGCTAGATTTCTTCCTTCTACCGATGTTCAAGATTGCTACTCTCAACTCCACCATTTGAACCAAGGTAATTTGAGTATAGAAGAATACACTCGTGAATTTGAAAAGCTTGTGATTAAATGTGACATTCATGAGCCTGAAGAACAAACCATGGTTAGAGCTGCTAATGTTGTGGAATTGCAAGCCTTCACGACTTTTGATGAGATTTGCATCCTAGCTCACAAAGTGGAACAACAAAGAAGATCACGGTTTCATACCCATGAAGAAGTTCCCACATTCCTTCCTCAAGAACAACCATTCAACAAGGGGCCCAAATCTTGTCCCTAAACCCACGGCCCCCCCACTTCCTACTCCACAAAAGAACCAAACACCACTACAAAGCCTACCCCCGCAACTCAAACTCAAACATGGCACTCCCCGATGTTTTAAGTGCCAAGGATTTGGACACATAGCCGCCAATTGTGTCAATCAAAGAAGCATTACTCTAGCTGAGTGGGAGGCAATTGGGCAGGAAGAAAAGGAGGAAGAAACTCAAGAAGAAGACCTTGAAGAAATTGAAATCACCGCTGATGAAGGCAAAATGCTACTCTTGAAGAAGATGTCTCCAAATTATCATAAAGAAGAGCATGAACAACATACGAATATTCATATTTGTATGGTAGTCATTCAAACAGAGCAAGACCCTACCCCATCATTTCCTATCAAACCCATTCCATTCATCTCCATCCAGGATCTCTCATGCTCAGGTCCTAAACTTGCTCAATTTACTCCCCCAAAGCAACATCCAAACCCACCCCCCATCCATTCATTCCAACACCCACTTAAGTTTCACATGGCTGATGTAAGGAATACGGAAGCAAAGTTTAAACCAAGCTGATTTGAAGAGTTGATCCTTTTTCAGCCTAGTTCACCTTTGTTTACTTTTGGCCAGCACGTCCTTGGTGAATTTGAGGACAAATTCTTCTCAACAAGGGGAGAATGATGGAGGTCTGGTGGTCATCCCTCACTTCTAGAATGTTTAGGCCATTCCCAAGCTTTGGAAACAAGCCTAGACAATTAAACGCACCTTGCTGCCTAGGATGTATGCAACTGACTCGTGAAATTTGGTTATGGTCACCTAATTTTGGGGTGACTTAAGTCCTTAATTTGGTGTTCTCATAAACCCTAGGATGTTAGGTTTCTAATAAAATAGGTTTCAGCCTCATTGGAGTTCATTTGCTCATCCAAAACCTATGTTTAAGCCAAACTGCCCTGAAGACAGTTTACATCCAGATTTTACCCGGTTTTGGTGATTACATTTCTTAATCTTCCATGAGGTTTAAGTATCCAATTTTTGCAACTCTGAAAAGCTTAAGATCTTAGCTTTCACGTCCAATTGTAATTACCAGATTTGGAGTTCAATTGGTCCGTGAACGAAGCTCATTTTCAGTCCAATGCTGTTTTGGACTAGATTCTGCACAGCTCGAATATTCAGCCTATTTCAAAGGGCAAATGATGTCCAAATACCTTGATTCAAAAAGGAGGGTATTTTAGACATCTTAAGGTTTCCTTCCATTTAAGGAAAGCTTAGATCACTCAACATTTGAGGTGTCAACTAGGAAGAACAAGACCGGGCAGAAACGGGCACCTAGACACACGGTTGCTTAGCTAGGTGGTTTTCCCTCCTAGATGGGTTTGCTAAAGGTGTGTGCCTGCCTAATTGGTCATTTTGAGCTGCTTGGTAAGCTGCCACCTAGCCACATGGGAGTGAGACACGTGGAGCAAGAAGAAACCTCCACTTTGCAAGCTATCAACCGGCCACTCAAGCCACAAATGGCAACCATGCATTCATCCATCTTTTGATGTGGCAGCCGTGCATTACTTGCCCTTCTTGCTAGGAAAATGATGTCCTAAGTTACTTCAAGCTTAGGAAAAGTGTTAGAGAGCTAAATCATGTATTTTAAAGCTTAAGCATTCGAATAAGTCTAGCCTAGTTCAACCCGTGTGATTGTTTAAGTTAAGCGAAATGAGTAGCTTTCCTAGCTAGCAAGGAAAGCTTGTTTTCATGTATGTTCAAGGCTATTTAAAGCTGTGCTAGTTCATTTTGTAAGAGATATACTTGAACTTTGAATTAAGAGTAAAGACTTTGTGTCTTTGAGTTTCCTTTAAACACTTAACTTGCTTATCCTTAATTAGACCGATTAAGGTGGTGATCAAGTAAGTCTTAACTCTTAATTAGGTGGTGTTTCTGTATCCTAATTGAGATTAAGGGCCCTAAACTCAAACTTAGTGGTGTTTCTGTATCTAAGTAAGAGTTTAGACTATCCAAACCCTTTGAAACAACTTGAATTGCTTAAGGTGTTCATTCGGACCTCACAAACCTGTGTGACTCCCCTTGGTGTTCTTTGGTGTTTCCTTCTTTTCTTTTATCATTTAGAAGCCCTTGATTCTAAAACCCATCGTATCTCACGTGTTTGCTGCCTCACAACCAGCATATTACGTCCCACTTTCCTTTGTTTTGTATTGATTGTATTCTCTCTTAGTTTTAAGCTTTCACTCTTGATTTGAGTTCTGGCTTGAACCCTTGGTAGGTGCATCATATTTGGTATCAGAGCAAGTTTCTCCTTGGCCTGGTATTCGTCCCCAAGCCCCCCAAAACACAAATCCAAATCCATTCCTCAAACACAAAGTCCAATTCTGTTCTACTCTTAAACCGGTTACACCATGTGTACTAGTTCGAGTTTAGAAGAGAAACTTGATACTATTTTGAAGAGTAATCATGAGATTACTTCGTCTAATCAAGAATTAAAGAGTTTAAATCAAGAGTTGCAGGCTCAAAATGAGTTCCTACCCAAACAGCTAGGTATCTTTCTCAAGCAAAAGCAAAAGGCGTGTGAAGAACCTATCCAATCCAAAGCACGGAGGCAAAGACAAGTGTCTAGTCATACTTTGGATTCATCTAGTGAGGATGAACCCTTAAGAATGACAAGACTAGACTCACGGATTGAAGCTACTTCAAATGATTTCAAAGTAGAAATTCCAGAATTTGAAGGCAAGCTTGATCCTGAAGATTTGTTGGATTGGTTACACACAGTTGAAAGAGATTTTGAGTACAAGGACATCCCAGAAGACAAGAAGGTGAAGCTGATTGCTTTAAGGCCTCGTAAGTATGCTTCTCTTTGGTGGACTAACTTGTGTGCTAAAAGAGCAAGAGAAAGGAGGTCCAAAATCAAAACTTGGGAGAAGATGAAATCAAAGCTCAAGACTAGATTTCTTCCTTCTACCTATGTTCAAGATTGCTACTCTCAACTCCACCATTTGAACCAAGGTAATTTGAGTGTAGAAGAATACACTTGTGAATTTGAAAAGCTTGTGATTAAATGTGACATTCATGAGCCTGAAGAACAAACCATGGTTAGAGCTGCTAATGTTTGTGGAATTGCAAGCCTTCACGACTTTTGATGAGATTTGCATCCTAGCTCACAAAGTGGAACAACAAAGAAGATCACGGTTTCATACCCATGAGAAGTTCCCACATTCCTTCCTCAGAACAACCATTCAACAAGGGGCCCAAATCTTGTCCCTAAAACCCACGGCCCCCCCACTTCCTACTCCACAAAAGAACCAAACACCACTACAAAGCCTACCCCGCAACTCAAACTCAAACATGGCACTCCCCGATGTTTTAAGTGCCAAGGATTTGGACACTATAGCCGCCAATTGTGTCAATCAAAGAAGCATTACTCTAGCTGAGTGGGAGGCAATTGGGCAGGAAGAAAAGGAGGAAGAAACTCAAGAAAGAAGACCTTGAAGAAATTGAAATCACCGCTGATGAAGGCAAAATGCTACTCTTGAAGAAGATGTCTCCAAATTATCATAAGGAAGAGCATGAACAACATACGAATATTCATATTTGTATGGTAGTCATTCAAACAGAGCAAGACCCTACCCCATCATTTCCTATCAAACCATTCCATTCATCTCCATCCAGGATCTCTCATGCTCAGGTCCTAAACTTGCTCAATTTACTCCCCAAGCAACATCCAAACCCACCCCCCCATCCATTCATTCCAACACCCACTTAAGTTTCACATGGCTGATGTAGGAATACGGGAAGCAAAGTTTTAAACCAAGCTGATTTGAAGAGTTGATCCTTTTTCAGCCTAGTTCACCTTTGTTTACTTTTGGCCAGCACGTCCTTGGTGAATTTGAGGACAAATTCTTCTCAACAAGGGGAGAATGATGGAGGTCTGGTGGTCATCCCTCACTTCTAGAATGTTTAGGCCATTCCCAAGCTTTGGAAACAAGCCTAGACAATTAAACGCACCTTGCTGCCTAGGATGTATGCAACTGACTCGTGAAATTTGGTTATGGTCACCTAATTTTGGGGTGACTTAAGTCCTTAATTTGGTGTTCTCATAAACCCTAGGATGTTAGGTTTCTAATAAAATAGGTTTCAGCCTCTTGGAGTTCATTTGCTCATCCAAAACCTATGTTTAAGCCAAACTGCCCTGAAGACAGTTTACATCCAGATTTTACCCGGTTTTTGTGATTACATTTTCTTAATCTTCCATGAGGTTTAAGTATCCAATTTTTGAACTCTGAAAAGCTTAGATCTTAGCTTTCACGTCCAATTGTAATTACCAGATTTGGAGTTCAATTGGTCCGTGAACGAAGCTCATTTTCAGTCCAATGCTGTTTTGGACTAGATTCTGCACAGCTCGAATATTCACCTATTTCAAAGGGCAAATGATGTCCAAATACCTTGATTCAAAAGGAGGGTATTTTAGACATCTTAAGGTTTCTTCCATTTAAGGAAAGCTTAGATCACTCAACATTTGAGGTGTCAACTAGGAAGAACAAGACCGGGCAGAAACGGGCACCTAGACACACGGTTGCTTAGCTAGGTGGTTTTCCCTCCTAGATGGGTTTGCTAAAGGTGTGTGCCTGCCTAATTGGTATTTTGAGCTGCTTGGTAAGCTGCCACCTAGCCACATGGGAGTGAGACACGTGGAGCAAGAAGAAACCTCCACTTTGCAAGCTATCAACCGGCCACTCAAGCCACAAATGCAACCATGCATTCATCCATCTTTTGATGTGGCAGCCGTGCATTACTTGCCCTTCTTGCTAGAAAATGATGTCCTAAGTTACTTCAGCTTAGAAAAGTGTTAGAGAGCTAAATCATGTATTTTAAAGCTTAAGCATTCGAATAAGTCTAGCCTAGTTCAACCCGTGTGATTGTTAAGTTAAGCGAAATGAGTCGCTTTCCTAGCTAGCAAGGAAAGCTTGTTTCATGTATGTTCAAGGCTATTAAAGCTGTGCTAGTTCATTTTGTAGGATATACTTGAACTTTGAATTAAGAGTAAAGACTTTGTGTCTTTGAGTTCCTTTAAACACTTAACTTGCTTATCCTTAATTAGACGATTAAGGTGGTGATCAAGTAAGTCTTAACTCTTAATTAGGTGGTGTTTCTGTATCCTAATTGAGATTAGGGCCCTAAACTCAAACTTAGTGGTGTTTCTGTATCTAAGTAAGAGTTTAGACTATCCAAACCCTTTGAAACAACTTGAATTGCTTAAGGTGTTCATTCGGACCTCACAAACTGTGTGACTCCCCTTGGTGTTCTTTGGTGTTTCCTTCTTTTCTTTTATCATTTAGAAGCCCTTGATTCTAAAACCCATCGTATCTCACGTGTTTGCTGCCTCACAACCAGCATATTACGTCCCACTTTCCTTTGGTTTGTATTGATTGTATTCTCTCTTAGTTTAAGCTTTCACTTGATTTGAGTTCTGGCTTGAACCCTTGGTAGGTGCATCATATTTGGTATCAGAGCAAGTTTCTCCTTGGCCTGGTATTCGTCCCAAGCCCCCCAAAACACAAATCCAAATCCATCCTCAACACAAGTCCAATTCTGTCTACTCTTAAAACCGTTACACCATGTGTACTAGTTCGAGTTTAGAAGAGAAACTTGATACTATTTTGAAGAGTAATCATGAGATTACTTCGTCTAATCAAGAATTAAAGAGTTTAAATCAAGAGTTGCAGCTCAAAAATGAGTTCCTACCCAAACAGCTAGTATCTTTCTCAAGCAAAAGCAAAAGGCGTGTGAAGAAACCTATCCAATCCAAAGCACGGAGGCAAAGACAAGTGTCTAGTCATACTTTGGATTCATCTAGTGAGGATGAACCTTAAGAATGACAAGACTAGACTCACGGATTGAAGCTACTTCAAATGATTTCAAAGTAGAAATTCCAGAATTTGAAGGCAAGCTTTATCCTGAAGATTTGTTGGATTGGTACACACAGTTGAAAGAGATTTTGAGTACAAGACATCCCAGAAGACAAGAAGGTGAAGCTGATTGCTTTTAAGGCCTCGTAAGTATGCTTCTCTTTGGTGACTAACTTGTGTGCTAAAAGAGCAAGAGAAAGGAGGTCCAAAATCAAAACTTGGGAGAAGATGAATCAAAGCTCAAGACTAGATTTCTTCCTTCTACCTATGTCAAGATTGCTACTCTCAACTCCACCATTTGAACCAAGGTAATTTGAGTGTAGAAGAATACACTCGTGAATTTGAAAAGCTTGGTGATTAAATGTGACATTCATGAGCCTGAAGAACAAAACCATGGTTCGTTACTTAGGAGGGCTTGATCCTAGAGCTGCTAATGTTGTGGAATTGCAAGCCTTCACCACTTTTGATGAGATTTGTGTCCTAGCTCACAAAGTGGAACAACAAAGAAGATCACGGTCTCATACCCGTGAAGAAGTTCCCACATTCCTTCCTCAAGAACGACCATTCAACAAGGGGAGCCCAAATCTTGTCCCTAAAACCCACGGCCCCCCCACTTCCTACTCCACAAAAGAACCAAACACCATACAGGCCTACCCCTGCAACTCAAACCCAAACTGGCACTCCCCGATGTTTTAAGTGCAAGGATTTGGACACATAGCCGCCGATTGTGTCAATCGAAGAAGCATTACTCTGCTGAGTGGGAGGCAATTGGGCAGGAAGAAAAGGAGGAAGAAACTCAAGAAGAAGACCTTAAAGAAATGAAATCACCGCTGATAAAGGCGAAATGCTACTCTTGGAGAAGATGTCTCCAAATTATCATAAAGAGAGCATGAACAACATACGAATATTCATGTTTGTATGTTAGTCATTCAAATAGAGCAAGACCCTACCCTATCATTTCCCATCACCCATTCCATTCATCTCCATCCAGGATCTCTCATGCTTAGGTCCTAAACTTGCTCAATTTACTCCCCCAAAGCAACATCCAAACCCACCCCGCATCCATTTCATTTCAACACCCACTTAAGTTCCACATGGCTGATGCAAGAATACGGAAGCAAAGGTTTAAACCAAGCTTATTTGAAGAGTTGATCCTTTTTTAGCCTAGTTCACCTTTGTTTGCTTTTGGGCAGTACGTCCCTTGGTGAATTTGAGGACAAATTCTTCTCAATAAGGGGAGAATGATGGAGGTCTGGTGTCATCCCTCACTTCCAGAATGTTTAGGCTATTCCCAAGCTTTCGAAATAAGCCAAGACAATTAAACGCACCTTGCTGCCTAGGACTATGCAACTGACTCGTAAAATCTGGTTATGGTCACCGAATTTTGGGGTGACTTAAGTCTTAATTTTGGTGTTCTCATAAACCCTAGGATGTTAGGTTTCTAATCAAACAGGTTTCAGCCTCATTGGAGTCATTTGCTCGTCCAAAACCTATGTTTAACCCAAACTACCTTGAAGACGTTTACATACAGATTTTACCCAGTATTGGTGATTACATTTCTTAATCTTCATGAGGTTTAAGTGTCCAATTTTTGCATCCCTGAAAAGCTTAAGATCTTAGCTTTCATATCCAATTGTAATTACCAGATTTCGAGTTCAATTGGTCAGTGAACGAAGCTCTTTTTCCGTCCTATGCTGTTTTGAACCAGATTCTACACGGTTTGAATATTCAGCCTATTTCAAGGGGCAAATGACGTCCAAATGTCTTGATTCAAAAGGAGGGTGTTCTAGACATCTTAAGGTTTCCTTCCATGCACGGAAAGCTTAGATCACTCAACATTTGTGGTGTCAACAAGGAACAAAACCGGGTAGAAACGGCACCTAGACACCCGTTGCTTAGCTAGATGGTTTTCCCTCCTAGATGGGTTTGCTAGAGGTGTGTGCTTCCCTACTTGGTCATTTTGAGCTGGTTGGTAAGCTGCCACCTAGCCACATAGGAGTGAGACACGTGGAGCAAGAAGAAACCTCCATTTTGCAAGCTATCAACCGCCACTCAAGCCACCACATGGCAGCCATGCATTCATCCATCTTTTGATGTGGCAGCCGTGCATTACTTGCCCTTCTTGCTAGGAAAATGAGTGTCCTAAGTTACTTCAAGCCTAGGAAAAGTGTTAGAGAGCTAATCATGTATTTAAAGCTTAAGCATTCGAATTAGTCTAGCTTAGTTCAACTGTGTGATTGTTTAAGTTAAGCTAAATGAGTAGCTTTCCTAGCTAGCAAGGAAAGCTTGTTTTCATATATGTTCAAGGCTATTTAAAGCCCTCTGGTTCATTTTGTAAGAGATATACTTGAACTTTGAATTAAGAGTAAAGACTTTGTGTCTTTGAGTTTCCTTTAAACACTTAACTTGCTTATCCGTAATTAGGCCGATAAAGGTGGTGATCAAGTAAGTCTTAACTCTTAATTAGGTGGTATTTTCTATATTTTAATTGAGGTTAAGGGCCCTAAAACTCAAACTTAGTAGTGTTTCTGTATCTAAGTAAGAGTTTAGACTATCCAAACCCTTTGAAACAACTTGAATTAATTAAGTGTTCATTCGGACCCCACAACCCGTGTGATTCCCCTTGGTGTTTCTTTAGTGTTTCCTTCTTTTCTTTTATCATTTAGAATCCTTTGATTCTAAAACCCATCCTATCTCACGTGTTTGCTGCCTCACAACTAGCATATTATGCCCCGCTTTCTTGGTTTTTGTATTGATTGTATTCTCTTATGGTTTTAAACTTTCACTCTTAATTTGAGTTCTAGCTTGAACCCTCGGTAGGTACATCAACAGTGCCACAAACAAGATGTGACCATGTCTAAAACCCAAACATAATGACCCTTTGTACTTGTTAGGATCGATTAGGAATTGAATGCACAACAAAGGAATCACAAGTACGATAATAATAGCAAGACAGAGAAAAACAAACACAAATTAACACCAAGATTTACGTGGAAACCCGAAACGGGAGAAAACCGCGGACGGCGATGAGCAAATAATCCACTATAGAGATGGGAGAGTACAAAACTGATCTCAGAGTGATGTGCTATAGGAAGTGATAAGAAAGCGATTACAAATCACTCAGAACGCTCTCTCATAAAAATAGGAATAGCAAACTTAAACTCTTATGGATGCTTGTGTTTTTGTGTTATTGGAATGATTATTAGAGCCTAGGCTAGACCCTTTATATAAGGTTTAGAGGTATCAGGATGTAAAACCCTAGGAGTAACCCTAGCCGCCAATAGTCTAAATCCCTTGAAGCCCGTGGTGGATAAAACGATTTTGGGCCATAAACCCAACAGCACTCATTCTTGTCCTCCTCATATGCTCTTATACATGGCAATCTTTGACGTTGATGAATGATGGCTCTGCAGAGATTGGTTATTTGAACAAGAAGTGTCGAGTACATGCCGTTTTAACTTTCGCTTTCTTCCTTCTTGATAAGCATGTCATTCTTTGCATATGGCATGCTTAACTGGGATCCCTTCATTTATGTAAGTTTGATTACACTCATGTATCTCTTTTTTTATAAGTATATTAACATTGTTTGCCACTATTAACGGCTTGTTTTCTTGATTGCATCTCAGGTTCCGAATGGGATAGGAGTAGATTTGGGAATTGTAACATTAGGGCTGTATTCTTATTACAGCAACAGCTCAT
>JAKOGI010000475.1:73223-165723 GCA_029747015.1 Carnegiea gigantea | reverse complement strand
CTTCCTCGGGATCTTCCTCCATGGGTTCTTCCTCAGAGTCCTCATCTAGGGCTTCTTCTTCCTCAGATTCCTCTCTAGGTTCCTCAGTCATTAGTCCCTTTTTACTCTTAGTCTCCTCTTCCTCAGTGTCCCCTTCAATGGGTGGTGGTGGGTTGGCATCCTCAGAGTCAGGGGTGGGGGGTTCTTCATAAGGACCTACATCCATTAGGTGGTCTCCTAGTTCATTCAAGTTGAAACCTATAGGCTGCCACTTGTATAGACAACAGTCCCTAGCGACTATGAATGCTCTCTCCCCAGGGTGAAGTTCCTCAACTCTATAACGCCACAAAGGGTCCCCCCAAAGAGTTAAAAGGAAGAAGAGGGCCTGGTTATGGTCGAATCTTAAACAGTCATCAGGAACCTCAGCTAGTCTCCCATGGATAAAAATTTCCACTCGCTCCAAGTGACTCTCCAAACTGACCCCGGGAATCCTCCCCAGTCTCTGGTGGCGACAAGGTCGTCCCATACACCCACAGTGGCGAGCTGCATTCATCCTAGACATTAATAGACCCAAATCAGATATATAAACACAAAGAGGTAAACATATACAAACATACTCCCTTCTCGACCTTCACTCACGCTCCGAGCAATCCTTAAGTCTACCAGTTTTAGAGTTATTTATTAGTATTACTCCCTTTGTCTTTTAGGCAAGCCTTTAGGTTAGTCAACCTGGGCTCTGATACCACTTTGTAACACCCCCAACTTTCCAATTCCTTATTTGCTACTGATTTAACCTGAATATCAACATCAACTCCTAACAGGGTGTTACGCTATATCCCCTTCTTGGGAATACCAGGTTGGATATCATAACTGACATTTAACGCAAAGTCTTTACAAAACAAAACATACCATGCATGATTCCAAAACTTAAACACGAAACTTAAACACCATAATTTAAGTCAACTATATTTTATTACAACTTCTAAAATTCTTTTCAAACATGATCAGCATTCGAGTCTTACTCTACTCTCATGTCCCCAGTCCCAAGTACAGCTAGATCACCTGAAAACAAAACATTTTATAACAGTGAGATAAACTCAGTAACATTCACCCCCAACAGTCAAACACATATACAAATTCATTTTTTAAACATTTTAGGGGAAGGGGACAGCAACACGTTTTCAAAGCACACAAACCATTATCACCTCCTTCCTTGATTATCATTTTCAGAATTACAATTGCATAGTTCCGTTCATAATGTTTCAGTTTCAGATAAGTCTTGGGTGAGCGACCCCAGTGGGTCTCATGGCTTGCGCCCTAACATAGCGTAGCCGTTTAACTCTTTCCTAACCTACCACTCCTCGAGCAGTTACTGCTTAACTTTCCTGACTTACCGCCATCATGGCTGATTACCGATAACCTGACCCACATCTCAGCCGAGCACGTGGCTGCTCACATGCATGCACTTATTACCCGGGAAAGGCTATGGCCTTCAACCAGTTCAAATAGATTTTACTCACCCTATTCAGTTCTTTTCAGTTAATGATCTTTTTCCTCTTTACTGGATGCTAACTTGACATGTTCAGTTCATTCAGATTTAAATACTTTTCACCACAAAATTCGAAATACAAATACAGAACTCCAAACACAATCGCAGTAAGTTTCAGCTTTTATCATATGAAAAATTTCCAACTTCCAGAACATAACACAGTATACAGTTCCCATCAGGTAATCACTTTCTAATTGTAAACCAGTGTTCATTCAGTTGAAAAGAAATGCCAAATGTTCAATACAAGAACTCCAAACATTCATGGTTTCAGCAACGCGGGGAAGAGGTTAGGGCATGACTATTACCTGGATATCGTACAAATTTACAGGCTCGGTTACTTTAGTAGGAGCTCACTGCTCTGCACCTGGGCTCACATATAGCCCGTAGTCAATCCACATTCAGTATAGGGCATCCTTAGGCCTCCCCCAAATTTTATAAAAAATTTCCTAGACTTTTGTTCAACCAAACCCTATCCTTAGTTAAGGTTCGGCTGGCCAGTTTCTAGGTCCGAATTCCAGAAGCTATAACTTTTGCTCCCAGCATCCAATTCTAGTGTTCTTAGTCAATATGGAAACCTTGAAACGTCCTCTGTCTTTTCTATGTTTAGCATTTGGTCTAGTTCTGCCCCAAACCCAGTCAAGGTTTTGCTTCTTTTAGCAATGTCAGTGACTGTCTTTCCCAGGACAATCCTGGGGAAATTTTAGTAAAACTCTGGCTACGCTACTCCAAATGACCCAATTCCAAAGTGATGTTATTTGCACATATAGAGGCTCCTACTCAGTAAATTTCACAATTTTTGGCAATCAATACCAGCCTAGGGATATTTTTTTCAAATTGAGGGTAAAACAGCCCAGACTTTGTCTCCTAGATTCTATCCAGATTTTTAGCCTAAGTTCCCATCCCCATAACATTTTCTCTCGACTTTCAAAAATCATGTTCTTGCTCAATGCAGAAGGATAATTTTGTTTATTAAAACTTTCATGTTCAGCACTTCCACAAATTCGCAACGTAGTTAAGTCTAAAAATTCAAAAACCGCATACTATACCTGTAGCCCCTGGTTCTGATAGTGCTTAGCATTTTGGCCATAACTCTTTCAATTTAACTCTGATTCATACAATTTAAAAACTCACGTAATTTTCACATCTAATCTAACTAATGTAAAAATTTCATAATTTTTGGATGACCAGAATAACTATACTGAATTTCCAAATTTGAGCCAAAAACAGTGTCAGTCCTAACCAAATTATTCTCCCTTTTATGCACGGTTTTCACTCGCCTCGGGTCACCAAAAATTCACTCGTACCCGTTAGATATCCTTAGACCCTCGCTCAGACCCAATCATACCAAAATAACCCACCTTTATTGAGACTAAAAAAAATAAAACCACAATAAAACATTGTTACAAGTACCTTTGATCAAAACCGGATCTAGATCAACGGAAATTCCCCCTTCATTCAAATTGAACACTGAAAGTGCTGAGAAAATAATAAAAATTATATCAAAATCTTCATTTACAATGGTCATAAAATTGTAAAAACAAAAGAGATTTAAAAGTGGGAGTTTTGGATGCATGGAGTGCATGAATCCATGCATCACTTGGCTTTTTCTTACCAACACAAGAGAGAAATGGCCGTGGGGTGGCGGCGCACTGGTGGTCGTGGCGGCAGTTGGCGGTGAGGGAGTGAGGGAGGAGAGAGAGAGAGTGCTAGAGAGAGATAGGGAGGTGTGAAGGTGAGAGTGGGAGGTTAGGGAGTTAGGGTTTAGAATTAAAACGGGGGAGTTCACGTAAGGGGGGAAACTCAACTTTCAAATTTTTTTATTTTTTTATTTTGTTTTTTTTTGCATGGTGGCCAGCCCACCTGGAAAAATCGAGGAGAATGATTTTCAAGATTTAAAACGTTGGAAATTATTCACAAGGAAATAAATAAATAAATAAATAAATAAATTCCACAAGGACTCATTTGGCATTGACTTGGATTGACTTGGTTCTAGGTTGATCCAACCTGGAAATAATTTTCCAAATTAATTTTCTGGGATTTTACACCAGGTACATTAGATGGCAAGTTCGATTCTCTCCTCCCCATTGTATTGTAATTATATTATATTACCTTTTACGGCTCCTTCAAACCTCCCAAAAAAAAAGAGAAGAACTTGAAGATGTTCGATGGATAGTCAGAGATGATAGTTATACTAATTTCTAACTTAACAATTGGTGTCACAGATGACTCACTCTATAATTTAATGGGTAAGAATTCTCGACATGAAAATGATACTTGACGTAAAGTATCACAAGTGATTACCACTCAAAATGAAGTAAGTTGATCAAGATTGTTTAAATATGATAGGCCATCCCTATCCCGCAAAATCCAGTTTTCACCATATTTGTTAGGGATTGTCCAACGATGAAAATTCTCAACTATAACGGCCACATAGCACATGGAGTTGATATAGCTCATCAGTATAAATGGATGTGGACACGTGACATCATTCCCAAAGTCAAAATATATGTATGGCAACCTTATCACAATACCCTACGAACAAGGCAAGAGTTACCAAAGCCAGATCTGCACCTGGACGCTGTTTGTCGATCATACAATGTGAATATAGAAGATGCTACTCATCTTTCCTTCCAGTGCCATTTCTCAATGGAAGTTTGAATTCTTGGATTCCAGCATAATTGGATCTCTTTTGACATTTTAATACTTCAGTTGATGTGCCACTTTCATAAACCATATCAAAATGTGATATGGATGTTGGAAGTAATGGCAAAAACTAACCTCCTTTATTCCTACTCCTTGTCCTACATAGGAGGATGAGAAGTCCCTTGTGGGGTTTTCTTATTTCCTCTTTCTTGGATTTGTTGAATTTCTTTGGAGTTGGTTTTAGTAATGTTGCGGGGTGAGGGTGAACATCACACACATGCGTGTGTGCCGTGCGTTGTGGCCGCTGCCGTGAGCTGTGGCCCTTATCTACTAATTCTTTAGAGAAAAATTCTTTTAATATTTCATTTGTCGGCTGCATAACCACCAACGTATACTTGTAGATTTCTCTTCCATTTTTTCTCCACCAACGACTAGTGGCCCTGATGTTTAGCAGCAAGAGTGGTGGCCTTATTTTTTAGCCACCAATTCATTTTGCACCATAGTTGTTTCCTCTTTTTCTCACCTCCATCAGCTCTAGTCTACAGTATAACTAGTCTGCTCGCCTACTGCTTCAGCTTACACCAAGCATCTCATCTCATCTCCTCTCCTTCTCTAGTTTCTACTGTTCTACTATTCTCTTCTCTATTCTGGGCAATTGTAGTCTTGTGTGTTCTAAATTTCTAGCTGCGAGTGCATGTATTTAGCAAGCCCGCTGTGTGAACCTTGGGGAGCGAACGATGGTTTTCAATTTGTACGGAGGTCGAGCCGAAATTACTTTCAAGGCAGTGGTGCTCCTACGACATAGCTCCGGTTCTGATTCCCTTGCCATTGATTTAGACCTACTTTCCTACAAGGGATTGAATTGTGGGACTATTATGGAGCATTGGAAGTCTGGAAATGTTGTCATTTTTGGGTCAAAAATTTTCAACATTATATTCATGCTTCTTCAAAGAAGAGAATTATAAGTAGGGCAAAAATCTTTGCATTAGACATAACCTCACACAAACACTTCAATCTACTAAACTCCACCACAACACAATTATAATATAGGAGTATTCAGTGGGCAGTTTGGAAGAAGCTAACCAAGTGATTTCATCAAAGTCGATTTTAATGGATCCAAATCATCAAGAATAGTAGCCAGCGGATTCATAATCCACAAAATGGGACACAACATTTATCCTAGTAGCTACCTTCAACCTTGGATCGACATTAGTTTTAATACTAGACTCGATAGTAATGAGAATGGAGTCAAAGCAATAGTATAACACTTTTCACACAAAATTCAGCCCAAGGGCGATAATTAAGTTCTCACACAAGCTCTTTAACGTAAAATACAACCAACCCTAGGAAATCCAAAGTCTTATCCAAGACACTTCAATTTTTCTTCAATAATGCATAGAAGAAGTATTTCACATGTCATTAGAGAGGGTAACATATTGGGTCACTAAATTTTAGATTCATGTTTAGCCCACCATCTTGTGGAATTTAGTCCAGCATAAGGACCTTTGTTTTCTCCTTCATGAGGACAATTTTGATAGAACTCTTAAGAGAAGGGTTCTCCAATTTGTGTCATGTATCTTTCTTTAAAAAAAAAAATTACTGATTTTTAGTGCCTACACCAGGTAAGAGCTACCACGGTTGGAATAAATAGGCAAGAGCTACCACGGTTGGAATAAACTTGCTAACCCTTTTCCCTTCAAGTTTAACTACGAATTATAACCAATTTGTGTGGAAGAAAAAAAAGTAGAGTTTAAGGTCACGAAAGTAGTGGGATGAAAACTCCGTAGATGTCAGTATCAGTGTTATTGACTGTTCAAATATCACAGCTCAAGGACATTGCGTGTTTTAAGTGAAATATAAAAACCCAATTTGAATGCATTGAGTTATACTGACCAATCTTGACTATAAGGGAATAGAGTATCAAAGTCAGATTGACTAACTTCGGTTACGATAGAATCTTTTTTGATAAAAACGATTTATATGACATATTGGTTTATTCCTTGGGTTATATTGGTGTCAATATTTCTAGAAATAATCCCTTCTTTATATCTAAATGGATTATATTTTACGATGCAACATATCCTTGCTTATTGTCCGAGATCTTGTAAAGATTTTAATTGATCTAGTTTTGGACGGTTGTAATAAATCAATTTTGAGTTTATTTGTAGACTATTTTGATTGATTACGGCAAGATCTTTGAAGAACAAATAAAGCTATTCTCTCAGCAATCAAGTTCTAGTATTATCGCCAATCAAGATCTAAATTTGGAAACACCAAGGTTAGGATCAGCGACATTGATTTTGGGTAGAATACATTGAAGATTTGACAAGCACTACTCCAACGGTCAAGAAGAGTTTGAAATTTATAAAAGTGAGAGCTGAAGCATATCGCAAGAAGAAAGAAAGAATTCCATCGCAAAAAGAGCTCAAGGGAAAGTCATTCTCATTTAGTTGTTCTTCATTTGAATATTTAAAAGGGAATTGTAACAAGTAGGTTGGGGAGCTTACTTTAGTAGCTAGGTATTGAGAGATCACTACTTAATGAGTGAGCTAGCTGAGGTTCCTAAGTCGAGTGAGATTGGAATACTAGATAGATTGTAAAGTCAAGCTCATTGGTGTGTACTTCTTATGTGAACAAAAAGTGGATGTGATTAAATTCTAAGGGAATAAATGCCTTAGGCAGTGATGACTAGCCCTATTTAGAAGGCTGAACATCATAAAAAAATCATGTGCTTTGTCCCATTTCACTTTTGATCTTTAATTCTATTAATCACTAACATTAGTGACTGACCATCAAGGTTGTCATCTTGGACATTGGCGGAACAAATTCAAAGTACATTATATTGCATTTTTTTATAAAGTCTCAATTTTTAAGCAATCACCCAATTCACCTTCGTTTAGGGTGATCTACCATTAACTTTTGGGACTTTCAAAAAAAAGCACGAAATAAATAGTAATCTTAGAGTTTGACTGCCCCATTACCTTAGATTAGGTTTGAGACACCTTGAACCAATAAAGTGACTCCATTCACGACTACTTGTTTATGCGAACCACCTTCATCTATTCCCTAACAAGTTGTGCTAATGGAGATAGCGACTGACTAGGAAGAAGGAATTTGATATTGGACCAATCGTTAGAGACGAAACATAAGCGAGTCAATTTATGGCACAACTAAACCCTTTCTTTCTTCAAATAGTGGTGTATTATGTCCATAATACCTAGTAACTTTGGTAAAATAAAATAATGCTTATAGGATTTGATATTATTAACTAGTTTTAAGGATCCATGCTATGCATGAGTTTATATTTTTAAGTTGTCCTCAAAAATTATATAGCTTTCTTAGCAGCCGTTGTCAAATGATGGGAGCCTAATCACTATTGTCATTTTATATAAGGTGCAATTTTCATTATATATTGGAGTGTACTTAGCTTTGAGAAAACAACAATTTGTAAAAATGGTGCTCAAGATATTTGCGTACAATCGAGTGATAATTTTTGGCTTTGTTGATACATGTCCAAATATTACTATGACATAAATATTAAAAATCGAGTTAGTTGATCCAAAAAGGCTTTAAGAATTCACCACCATTGAATTACTGATATAGCATATATAACATAACATAATTTCAGATATAGACTTTACCAAAACCATAAAATAAATATATTTGCCCAAAACTGTAAACCAATCAAACCAAAGTTACGTTATCACTTTTAACTCAATTACATTTGTCAAAAACTAAACCTAAAAAAGAATGTTTATCTATGTGGAGTTAGAGAAGGAAAAATAATCCACTTTTACGCAAACATAGCAGGATAAGAATAGGTTTAGATAGAATAATCTCACCAATCAAAAAATGTTAATGCTGAATTGGAGTCTTGTACTCTGAAAGTTGAAATCAAGCTCGTACTTTGATGATAATATGCAGATAGTAGTATTTTGAATATCTGAGATATACTATGGTCATCCTGCTGTGTCTAAAGTCTCTAATATTCTTTGATATAAGAAAAAAGAGCAATGAAGGAGGGTAGTCACTACTTAAACGAACAGAGGGGTACCAAGAGGAAGGGAGACAACCGAGGAAATTTCCAGATGCAGGAGCAGAACCGTAGACCCGGTGGGGAACAACACCCTGGCAGTTTCAATCGAGGAGGCCAGTATCACAACACACGGCCCAAGGTGACCTACAACGCTTGCGGGAAGTCGGGAGATTTCGTCAAAGAGTGTCGAACAGTGAAGAGATGCTTCCGCTGTGGAAGCCATCAACACCAAGTGCGAGACTGCCCACTTCCTCCACCCCCTCCCGGCCAAGGACAACGGCATAGTTAGGGACAGAAGTAGAACCAAGAGCAGGGGCAGCGGCCCCAATCTTCATACTAAAGCAGGGGAGGGCAGACGGCCTATCCCAACTAGCAGAATCGGGCACCCTAGTCAGCTCAGTCCCGACCCTCCAACCAACCACCCCGGAACACTGGGGGTCGAGTGTATGTGATGCGAAAAGAGGAAGCTGTGGATACTCCGAACGTAGTGGTGGGTACTTTTCCATTCTTAACTCAGTCTGTGGACGTCTTATTTGATTCGGGTGCCACACACTCATTTATATCTGCTAAGCTAATCGAGACCTTGGGACTAGACCCTACGCAAAAATCCTCCCCACTAACTTTAATGCTCCCTAATGGGAAAACTGTATTGTGCGAGGAGTTATATTAGGGTTACCCTGTGAAAATATATGAATGTGAATTTCCGGCGAACCTGTATAAGTTTGAGTTGACAGATTTTGGGATTATCTTGGGAATGGACTGGTTAGCTAAGTATCAGACCTAGATAGACTGTTCCAAATGAAAAATCACCCTAAGAGGGCCTAACGGGGAGAAAGTAGTGCATAGGGACCAGAGGCCCAGGATGGGGATAAAATTAGTGTCAGTAATGAGAGTTCATAAGCTGTTAGGCAAAGGATGCAAAGTGTTCCAATGTCACGTAGTCAAAACCGAGGATCAGGACCTTCCTTAGATGACATCCCTGTAGCGAGGGAATTTCCAAATGTGTTTCCCGATGAAATCCCTGATATGCCACCCCTTAGAGAGGTAGAGTTTTGCATCGACTTGACCCTCAGAGCCACCCCTATTTCCAAGCCACCTTATCGGATGGCGCCAGCTGAACTCAAGGAATTGAAGGCACAGTTAGAGGAACTTCTAGAGAAAGGTTAGATCCGACCTAGTACATCTCCATGGGGAGCCCCGGCCTTATTTGTGAAGAAGAAGGATGGGACGCTAAGATTGTGTATGGACAATCGGGAGTTGAATAAGATAACGATGAAGAACCATTATCCCCTACCTAGAATAGACGACTTATTCGACCAACCGCTAGGCGCGAGAACCTTTTCCAAAATAGACCTCCGTTTAGGGCACCATCAACTCCGAATCAAGGATGAGGACATACCCAAAACCGCATTTCGTACCCGATACGGTCACTATGAGTTCACAGTAATGCCCTTTGGTCTCACCAATGCCCCAGTGGCATTCATAGATCTGAGGAGTAGGGTCTTCAAGCCCTATTTGGATAAGTTCGTGGTGGTTTTCATTGACGATATCCTGATCTACTTGAGAACCTCAGGTGAGCACACCACTACTTACGGGTAGCCCTGGATGTGTTAAGAAGGAATGAGTTATATGCCAAGTTCTCAAAATGTGAGTTTTGGTTGGAGAAGGTAGCTTTTCTAGGACATGTAGTGCCCAGTGAGGGAGTATCGATGGACCTACAAAAGATTAAGGCGGTGACAAATTGGCCTAGACCTAAGAACCCAACGGAAGTACAAAATTTCTTGGGCTTGGCGGGATATTATCGTCGATTTGTCCAAGACTTCTCGAAAATCGCCACCCCGCTTACCAATCTGACCATAAAGGTCATCAAGTATGAATGGACGGAAAAATGTGAAGAAGCCTTCCAGGAGCTTAAGAAGAGACTTACGAGAGCACCGATACTGGCTCTACCTACTGCGGAGCAGGACTTTGTGATATATAGTGATACTTCCAGGAATGGGTTGGGGTGCGTGTTAATGCAAGATGGACAGGTAATAGCGTATGCTTCGCGATAGTTGAAGGCATACGAGCGAAACTACCCGACTCACGACCTGGAGTTAGCCGCGGTCGTGTTCGCTCTCAAAATCCAGAGACATTACCTATATGGGGTTCGTTGTGAAGTATTCACCGATCACCAGAGTCTGAAATATCTTTTATCACAGAAGGATCTGAATCTGAGACAGATAAGGTGGCTAGAGTTCCTAAAGGACTATGACGTCCATTTTCAGTACCACCCTGGGAAGGCCAATGTAGTGGCGGATGCGTTAAGTCGCAGGCCATACCCAATGCTGGGTTGCTCGATAGCACTCCCAGATGAGTCATGTTAAGAGTTTAGAAGTTTAGAACTTAATGTGATTACTCCAGGGGCTAAACCGATGCTTTACACCCTGGAGGCACAACCGACTCTCATAGAGGAGATCCGACTAGCCCAAACCACGGACCCTCAACTGGAGCGGATAAGAGGGGAGATATTGGTAGGAAAAGCACCCGGGTTCGTAATTCACGAGGATGGGACCATACGATTTCATAACCGTATGTGTATTCCAGCTGTAGGGGCACTCAAGAAGAAGATCCTAGACGAGGGACACAATATCCCACACTCAATACGCCCTGGGGGTAACAAGTTGTACAAGGACCTGAAGCAAACGTTTTGGTGGAGTAACATGAAATAAGAAGTGGCTGAGCATGTCGTTAAGTGCCTGATCTGCCAGCGAGTGAAAATCGAACACCAAAGACTGGCGGGACTTTTACAGCCGTTGGATGTCCCTGAGTGGAAATGGGACTCTATGTCCATGGATTTTCTCATGGGGTTGCCATTGACCCAAAGGAAGCACAATGCGATTTGGATTATAGTAGATAGGCTCACGAAGTCGGCACATTTTATTGCCATAAGAAACACGTGGACCCTGGATCAGTTAGCTCGAGCATGCCTCGAGGAGATAGTACGGCTAATTGGGGTACCCAACTCCATAGTGTCAGATCGAAATACCCGGTTCCAATCTGGATTTTGGCAGAAGTTGCAGGAAGCATTCGAAACGTTGTTACGTTTTAGTACTGCCTTTCACCCTGCAACCGACAGGCAGACTGAGCGTACTATCCAAACCTTGGAAGATATGTTGCCGGCTTGCGCGTTGGACTTTAAGAACGCGTGGGATGAACAACTGATACTGATTGAGTTTTCTTACAACAACAGCTACTGCGCGAGTATTGGTATGGCCCCGTACGAGTCACTACATGGGAGGAAATGCAGGACTCCACTTTGTTGGCAAGAAATCGATGAGGCCTTGACCATCGGGCCGGAGTTAATCCAAGCCACTATGGACAAAGTAAGAGTGATCCAGGAACGAATGAAAGCTACCCAGAGCCGTTAGAAGAGTTATGCAGATCGGAGGCGTAGACCCCTTGAGTTCCAGGTAGGAGACCAGATATTTCTTCGCGTTTCCCCAACCAAGGGAGTCATGAGGTTTGGGAAGGAAGAGAATCTTAGCCTGAGGTATGTTGGACCGTATCTAATCATACAGCGAATCGGAGAAGTAGCTTACCGACTGGAGCTACCGACCAGGCTTCAGAGAATACATAATGTGTTCCATGTGTCGCAATTGCAGAGGCACATTCCAGATCCCTCGCACGTAATCGAACCCGAACCCATACAGCTCCAGGAAAACCTATCATATATGGAACAGCCAATACAGATCTTGGATCGACGGAAAAAACACCTTCGTAGGAAGACAGTGCCCTTGGTAAAGGTCCTATGGGCCAACCATGAGACGTCAAAAGCCACTTGGGAGCCGGAGCAGGAAATACGAGACAAATATCCCCACCTATTTCCATAACCAGGTGCGTAGTAGTTGCGAGGACGAAACCCTTTTAAGTGGGGTAGTATGTAAAACCATGGAAATTCATGAATTGGGATGGCAGTGTGACGTAACTTAGCGAAGTTTCGAGGACGAAACTTTTCTAAGTGAAGTAGTATGTAAAATCCCGGAAAATTAATTTGGAAAATTATTTCTAGGTTGGACCAACCTAGAACCAAGTCAATCCAAGTAAATGCCAAATGAGTCCTTGTGGAATTTATTTATTTATTTATTTATTTTTTCTTGTGAACAATTTCCGACATTTTGAAAGGTTTTAAATCTTGAAAATCATCCTCCTCGATTTTTCCAGATGGGCCGGCCACCATACCAAAAAAAAAAAAATAATTTGAAAGTTAAGTTTCCCCCCTTACGTGAACCCCCCCTTTTTAATTCTAAACCCTAACTCCCTAACCTCCCACTCTCACCCTCATGCCTCCCTATCTGTCTCTAGCACTCTCTCTCTCTCCTCCCTTCCTCCCTTGCTACCAACTGCCGCCACGACCACTAGTGCGCCGCCACCCCACGGCCATCTCTCCCTTGTGTTGGTAAGGAAAAGTCAAGCGATGCATGGATTCATGCACTCCATGCATCCAAAACCCCCACTTTTAAATCTCTGTTGTTTTTATGATTTTATGACCATTGTGAATGAAGATTTTGACATAATTTTCATTATTTTCTTAGCACTTTCGGTGTTGAATTTGAACAAAGGGGGAATTTCCGTTGATCTAGATCCGGTTTTGATCAAAGGTACTCATAACAATGTTTTAATGTGGTTTTATTTTTTTTAGTCTCAATAAAGGTGGGTCATTTTGACATGATTGGGTCTAGACGAGGGTCTAAGGATGTCTAATGGGTACGGGTGAATTTTTGGTGACCCGAAGAAAGTAAAAACCGTGCATAAAAGGGGGAATAATTTGGTCAGGACTGATGCTATTTTTGGCTCAAATTTGAAAATTCGGTATAATTATTCTGGTTGTCTAACAATTATGAAATTTTTATAGCAATTAGATTAGGATGTGAAAATTATGTGAGTTTTTAAATTGTATGAATCAGAGTTAAATTGAAAGAGTTATGGCCGAAATACCGAGCACTATTAGAACCAGAGACTACAGGTATAGGATGCGGTTTTTGAATTTTTAGACTTAACTACATTGCAAATTTATGGAAGTGTTGAACATGAAAGTTTTAGTAGACAAAATTATCCTTCTGGATTGGACAAGAACGTGATTTTTGAAAGTCGAGAGAAAACATTATGGGGATGGGAAATTAGGCTAAAAATCTAGATAGAATCTAGGAGACAAAGTCTGGGCTGTTTTACCCTCAATTTGGAAAAAATATTCCTAGGCTGGTATTGATTGCCAAAAATTGTGAAATTTACTGAGTAGGAGCCTCTAGATGTGCGAATAACGTCGCTTTGGAATTGGGTCATTTGGAGTAGCGTAGCCCGAGTTTTGATAAAATTTCCCTGGGACTGTCCTGAGAAAGATAATCACTGACATTGCTGAAAGAAGCAACAATTTGACTGGGTTTAGGGCAGAACCGGGCCAAACTCTAAACATAGAAAAGACAGAGGACGTTTTAAAGTTTCCAGATTGACCAAGAACACTAGAATTGGATGCCGGAAACAAAAGTTATAACTTCTGAAAGTTGGACCCAGAAACTGGCCAGCCGAACCTTAACCAAGGAGGGTTTGGTTGAACAAAGGTCTAGGAAATTTTTTATAAAATTTGG
Organism: Carnegiea gigantea; assembly: GCA_029747015.1. Classification (NCBI taxonomy): domain Eukaryota; kingdom Viridiplantae; phylum Streptophyta; class Magnoliopsida; order Caryophyllales; family Cactaceae; genus Carnegiea; species Carnegiea gigantea. The sequence goes on along the minus strand of JAKOGI010000475.1, from coordinate 151,892 downwards.
GGGAGGTCCAAGGATGTCCTATACTAAATATGGACTGACTACGAGCTGTATGTGGGCCCAGGTGCGGAGCAGTAAACTCCTACTAAAATAACTAAGCCCGTAAATTTGTACGGTATCCAGGTAACAATCATGCCCTAACCTCTTCCCCGTGTTGCTGAAACCGTGAATGTTTAAAGTTCTTGTATTGAACTTTTGGCATTTCTTTTCAACTGAATGAACACTGGTTTATAATTTGAAAGTGATTACCTGCTGAAAACTGTATACTGTGTTATGTTCTAAAAGTTAGAAATTTTCTATATGATAAAAGTTGAAACTTACTGCGATTGTGTTTGGAGTTCTGTATTTGTATTTCGAATTCTGTGGGGAAAAGTGTTTAAATCTGAATGAACTAAACATGTCAAGTTGACATCCGGTAAAGAGGAAAAAGATCATTAACTGAAAAGAACTGAATAGGGTGAGTAAAATCTGTTTGAACTGGTTGAAGGCCATAGCCTTTCCTGGGTAATAAGTGCATGCATGTGAGCGGCCACGTGCTCGGCTGAGACGTGGGACAGGTTATCGGTAATCACCCATGATGGTGGTAGGCGAAGAAAGTTAAGCGGTAACCACCCGAGGAGCGGTAGGTCAGGAAAGAGTTAAACGGCTATGCTATGTTAGGGTGCAGGCCATGAGACTCACTGGGTAGCTCACCCAAGACTTATCTGAAACTGAAACATTATGAATGGAACTATGGAAGTGTAATTATGAAAATGATAATCAAGGAAGGTGGTGATAATGGTTTGCGTGCTTTGAAAACGTGTTGCTGTCCCCTTCCCCTAAAATGTTTTAAAAATGAATTTGTATGTGTGTTTGACTGTTGGGGGTGAATGTTACTGAGTTTATCTCACTATTATAAAATGTTTTGTTTTCAGATAATCTAGCTGTACTTGGGACTAGGGACATGAGAATAGAGCGAGACTCGAATGCTGATCATGTTTGAAAAGAATTTTAGAAGTTGTAATAAAATATAGTTGACTTAAATTATGGTGTTTAAGTTTCATGTTTAAGTTTTAGAACCATGTATGGTAAGTTTTGTTTTGTAAAGACTTTGCGTTAAATGTCAGTTATGATATCCAACCTAGTATTCCCAAGAAGGGAATATGGCGGTAACATCCCGTTAGGAGTTGCTGTTGATATTCAGGTTAAATCAGTAGCAAATAAGTAATTGGAAAGTTTGGGGTGTTACACCTGGACTCTCAATCTTAACCATTAGGGCAAGACGTGATTTATAATTTTTCTTTATTTTTAAGAATACTTTTATAACCTCATGAGCAAATTGTTTAGGCTTACTCCTAAAAAATTAGTTTTTTCCAACAGATTTTCCGACGGAAAAAGTAACATTTTCCATCGAAAAAACAAAATTTCGACGGATATTCTAGTCCATAGCGTCCGTCGGAATAAGGTCGATTGGGAATGCATTCCGACAGAAATCACAAGTCCGTCGAACTGCATACGGACGGAATTCCAACGGAATTGAGGTTGTCAGAAATCCGTCGGCATTTTTAAATTTCATTTAAAAAATATAAATAATTTAGTACCCAACCATAAAAACATTTTCTAATGTATCTAACACACAATAAATTGTTATCATTGATGGTAAATTGATATTAGCATTAAATTATCCTTGATTAATAAAAAATTATATTCTTTAACAATAAACTGCAAAATTGAGATCAAATTATTATTCTAACCAACTAATATCAACGTAATAAACTATACTATATAAACAATTAAATTTACATAATTATATGCAAATTAATTATACAAATTATTAAATTCAACGTACATACTTAATTCGCTATAAATTTGTACAAATTACACATGAGATAAGTTTCTCAAAAAGTCGAAGATGAATGATGGCGGGAGGAGGTGATGGCGGTGGGACGGCGGCAAGCGGTGGTGGGGTGATGGCAAGCGTTGGTGTTCCCTCGCGCTCTCTATCTCTCTCTATTTTGCAAAATGAGCATTGAAAAATGAAGCCGGAAGCGAAATTTATAAGAGAAATTGCGATAGAATACTGAAAGATTTTTCGTTGAAATATTCAAAAAATTTAAATTTTCCCTCCATTCAAGTATGTTTTCTAAGAAAAGTAGTCGTACCCGCAATCATTTGGCGATCCCTTGCAGATTTAGGCATACAAATCTTGTCCCATGACACCATGGGCAAGCCCTTAGTAGATGTTGAATTCTTCCACAATAAATCTCTACTAATTATAATTGATTAGCGCCCACATATTCTTTGGAAGTTGAAAGCATTACATTGTATATACTAGAAGAGATTCATGTTTACTTGAATCAACGCTACCCTTCCAGCTTTAACTATTTTGGTTTTCCAACTCTATAGTTTATTAGTGGTTTTTCGAATATATGTGGGAAAATTGTTTCTAAATGTTTTCTTTTAAAAATTTGGTAGTCTAATTATTTTCCTAGTGTATCACAATGTTTGTTGAAAACAGAGGACACATTTTTTGTCGCATAAAGTTGAATTTTTGGAAAAAAAGACAATATATCAAGATTGATTAATTGATCAAATTGGTTGCAAAATTTGCTTGGAGCACCTGCATTGCTTAGATCATGGTCCAAAAGAGAAGCTCACGATCCAAAATATCATCTGCGTCAGTAATCCACATGGCTTGCCTTGCAGTCTAACTCTCTATGGTAATCCGCTCACAACTTTTTTTCCTTATCTTTTGGCAAGCACATTAATGAATAGTACAAAATAAAAGGCTAAAACTAATAAATATATTTAAATGTGGGTCTATGAGAAATATTTTATCTGGTGATTCATTTGATATAGAAGGGAGAGAAAAAGTTGAATTGTAGAATGATGTAAAAAGTGTAGACCTCTACTTGTAATCCAAGAATATGAATCACCATTGTAAATGCTCTTAGTAGGTTTTGTAATAGTTGACATGTTTGCACAATGGTTATATGAAAAAGGGAGCTATCAACTACGAATTGATGACGATGCTTGTTCGCCACCTATGCTAAATCATATTCAATTGTCTTATCATCTTGTACTTTCTTTTTGTGTTCACGTGCATACAATAAACAAATATGGACACAACATAGCTGCTTGCTGTATTCCTCTAGATGGCTTTAAAAAAACTGCATACGTCATTATTAACTTTAAGTGAGTAAGACGATGTTGTGATGCACTCCTTAATGCAGCATGATTTTATCAAACTTTTATTACCTTCGTCCCACACAACTTTTGAAAATTTAAGATATTAGATATCACCATTAATGGGAGCCAACCTCCATTTATTTGTATAATATAATCTCTAATAAATGAATCAATGATTTGTTGGTTTTTATCAATCCAAATTATTAATTCATTTTTACGTTTAAGGATCATGTTTTGGGTTTCTTACCTTTGGCTGGCCGATGAACATCCTGTTCTTTTTATGGGTAAATTGCGGTTGTAAAATGTGAATAAATGAAATGTAGTGGAATGAACTGCAATAAAGTGGGAAGGATTGATTTTTTCCCCTTGTAGTAGTGTGAAAGAGTGGAATGGAGCAATAATGAATATGATAAAATGGGGGAAAGATAAAATTATTGATACCAAGGTGTAAAGAGTGAAAGTGAATGAGAGGGACTGGTAAGAAATGTAAGGTAGTAGGAGCTAAAATTTTTCCATGAAAAGAACATACTCGGAAAAGGAAAAAAAAAGAGAAAACTCCTATCACCAATGACAAGACATTCCTTAAGGGACGGATGTCCCCAATATTTTGGCGAAGATTCTACTATAATTGAGAAATAATTCAACTATAGTAATTGAAAACCTTGATCACCATTGATATTATATATTTTAACAAATCTCGGCCCCTATTTTGATTTGTATCAATCAACTACATGCAGTGGTCGTTTAACTTGCAGTTTTGCGAGGGCTCGCTACTAGACTCACTACTCCCACGATGTCCTACGAGTAATCCCCTCCTCACCCCCCACCCCGGACGTCTCTATTTGTCTGCCTCCGTCTCTCACCTACCATGGCAAGAAAAGACCTGCACCACATAATTGAGAGGGAGGGACGGACGGAGTTTGAGGGTGAGGGGGGGGGGGGGGGGGGAGAGAGGGGGAGAGAGAGAGAGAGAGAGAAGAGAGGAGGAGGAGGAGGGAGTCATGTGTGGAGGTGAACTTTCCAGGGGTACAATAATGGTGCATCCTCTGTAGCAGAGAATGGAAGTAGGGAAAATGAAAAAAAATGATGAGGAAGAGAAGTCATAGTATAGCATTATTGTTCTTGGGTGATCACTATGCAGTCTATGCGCCTCTATGAAGAAGTGTCAGCAAATTTAACCAAACTTGTGTTCCATGGCTAGACTTGCTCAATTTGTTAACATATAATTAATTTGAGAGGATCTTTATTTTCATTCCGTTTTAATTTGTTGCAAAATAAAGTACAGCAGTAAGCAATCCAAAAATGCCAACTAAATCCATGTAATTTGCAGAGCAGAATGCGATGCACTCCAAACAATTAAATCATTTTTTTAAATTATAAAATTTAAATTGACAACAAGTTGTTGACTTCTTTATGACATCTCGCTTTCTTTCTCCCACTCTCCAATCTCTCACTCTCACTTTTTTTTTCTTGGGACAATTTTTCTGGAAGTAACAAAAATAGAGCAACCCAATTCCCGTATCTCAGAATTAACAGTGAAACAACTATAGTAACATGAGTTAAGGGAGAGAAAGCAACTGTAATAGTTGAGCAAATTGCATTCTAATATCTATTATAGAATTCCCGTTTCACTAATAACTCTCATTGCTAATAACTGAGAGAGAAGCATAGCAATCCTGATCTTGCTTTGCTCGTCACGAATTGGACTGGCCACAGGTCATGTGCTGGGGTGTAGACTTATAGTGGGTTATGGAGTCTTTAGGTTTCTTTATTTGCATATCAAAACATGTGCGCGGACAAAAATAACTCAAAGATAAAGAGAGGGATACAAAGAAGCACTATCATATTTCATCAGCTGTGGAGGTAGACGGTAAAAGTAATCCAAGGCTTAGATTTGTCAGAAGAAAATCAACGCCGTCAATTGGTTAATTACAATAGTTCAAAAATTTTCAATTATGATAGAATTTTGGGTATTTTGGTTGAATACATGATACATTAGAAATTTTATGTTACTTGAAATTTTTTATTTTTTATTTTTTATTTTGTTATTTTTTATTTTGTTTATTTTTTAATTTTTGTATTTTTGTATTTTTAAATTTTTGTTTTTATTTTTGTATTTTTTGTTTTTATTTTTTATTTTTTATTTTTGTATTTTTATTTTTGTATTTTTTTAAATTTTTATTTTTTATTTTGAATTTTTATTTTTATTTCTATTTTTTATTTTTTATTTTTTATTTTTTCGTATTTATTTTTATTTTTTATTTTTTATTTTTACATTTTTAAATTTTTTGTATTTATTTTTATTTTTCATTTTTTACTTTTTATTTTTTTCATTTTTTCATTTTTTTATTTTTCATTTTTATTCCAGAAAAAAAACCTACGGAAAATTCTAAAAAAATAAAAAATAAAAAATAAATACAAAAAATTAAAAAAAGATAATACAAAAAAATTAAAGCTAAAAAAATTTAAAAATTTTAAGAAAAATAAAAATAAAAATAAAAATATAAAATATAAAATATAAAATATAAAAAATTTAAGAAAAATAAAAATGAACAATAAAAATAAAAATAAAAAAATTTAAAAAAATAAAAATAAAAAATAAAAAATAAAAAAGTTTAAAAAATTAAGAAAAATAAAAATACAAAATATAAAATATAAAATATAAAATTTGAAAATTTGAAAATAAAAATAACAATAAAAATAAAAAATAAAAAATAAAAAATAAAAAATAAAAAATAAAATAATAAAAATAAGAAACACAAAAATACAAAAATACAAAAATACAAAAATAAAAAATAAACAAAATGAACAAAATAAAAAAGAACAAAAAAGAATAAACAAAAATAAAAAAATTTCATCATCTTTAATTACTATCATAATAAAATTATTACATTATAAAAGAAAAAAATATTAATAACCAATACTTTAACTTCATTCAACTACATTCAACTTTCATCCACACTCATCCACTCCTTCCCACACTTAAAAAAAAATACCACACTCACCCACTCCTCCCCCCCTTTCCCACACTCACCCATCCCACATCCCTCATTTCCCACTGAAAAGAACAGGGCCTAATTTAGCTGTTAGCGAATAGCTGTTTGGATTAGCAGTTGAAATAAATATGTTTGATAAATTTAGCTGTTGGGTGGGTTAATTAATGTAAATTGACATAAAAGAATATAGATAATTTCCAAAGATAAAATTTCTAAAGGATATTTTTTGGCCAAAAAAAAATACGAACACTACTTTTGAATGCAAAACGTTAATACCATTAGCTTTTCAGAAACGTTGCTTAGAATGGTAAACGCTACTTGAAATGTTAGTCAAAATACTATCTTATTGAACACTAAAATAACCTAATGAGTATATTGATTTAGTCAAAATACCAAACCCTACCAAAAACGTTATTGCTGAACACGCCCGTGGACACCGACATATATTCCATAAAATCCACATGCGTACTATCAACGTGCCACCCATATAGTCTATTTGGGAATACTATCCAAAAATTGAAAGCCAAGCTTCCTAATATCTTGGTTTGACGAAGAAACTAGTGTCTCCATGAGCTCAAGTATGTTAGGATTAATAATTCAATCAATGAACGTGAATTCCTGAATTAGCCGAGCCCTCCCGGCTCCTTGAACGTGCCAGCTAACAATTTTCATATGAATAATTGTGTCAAGAAAAATGTTTGATCGATTGATCCAAACGGATCAATTGGTATAATGGTCTTGAGTGAGAAGCTAATGCCTCACGCCTTGTCACCAGTAGCAAACCATAGTCAAAGCAAAATAAAAACAAAAAAATCATAAAAACAGGATGTTGCATTATAATTACAGAGCCACAGACAAAATTGATAATCAACTTAAATGAGGGTAATACAACTTTCGTGTGGTCTCGTAGAGAAGACAACCCATGTGACAGATTACATATGCATGTGATGCAAAGTTTGTGAGAGGGGCAATGGTTAGGGTAAAAGGAAACTAACTTGTCGGCTGTGATAAAAATTGAAAAATGCATACAAGAAAAGAACCATTATACATATAGTAAACTGAAGTATAGTCCAAAATATATAGTACAAAAGTCTCAAAATTGACTAGTTGTGCAAAATAATCATCATGCGCCAACAAACTCACCAAGAGCCGCAAAAATCATATGGCTTCTCATAGCTTGAAAACCAAGTAGCACATATGCTCACCGCGAGCAATAGATTGAGCAGTGGCTGCAATTTGCAAACGTGGTAGCCTTGGAATGATAACAACAACCATGAAGGAAACACCATCGATAATTGAAATAGAAATATAATAATTAGAATCTGCAGTCATCTTAATCACATATGCATCTTTCCGAAGATATAATCTGTAGGACATATTTTAAAACATTAGTTTGTAACTGGGCGAGAAAGAAACATGCTAGGCATAGCCTCATTGACTAAAGAATTGAAAGACGTGAAACATTAGTTTGTACTGATTCCTTGAAAGTGATTTTGGCTCAACCTAGATGCAAATCGAGACATCCATTTGCACCTCAAGGCTCACACAGTTAGCTTGCTGAATGCGTGCACTCGCGGTAAGAAGTTTGAAACACATAGGATTACAGTTGCCATAACACTAGAACAGTGGAGTAGAGAAGTAGAGAGAGGAAATGGAGAGGAGTAGCTTGGTGTCTGTTGCAGCAGCAGTGGAGTAGGGTATTTATACAGCAAAAAGGAGCCGTTAGGGTTGAGAAAAAACTGGGAGCTGCTGTGATTTAGTGGCTGACAAACAGAGCCACCACTCATCCTGCTGAATAACCAGGGCCACTAGTCATTGCTAAAGGAAAAATAGGAGAGAAATCTATAAGTGAACATTGACAGACGGGTAGCCAACGGGCGGAAAAATTAAAAGAATTTTCCTCAAAAATTAGTAGATAATGCTCCAGCCCACATACCGTAGCCACAACCACGCCTTGCTCGGCTTACCGGGCGGCGCACTGGTATTCACCCTCATCCCATAATACTATTAAAATCAAGCCCAAAGGAATTCAGCAAGTACAAGAAAGTGAGAGTAATAAAAACCCCACAAGGGGCTTCTAATCCCCCTATGTTGGACAAGGAGTAGGAACACAGGAACAAAAGGAAGCTAGTTTTGCCATTACTTACAACAATCCCCTACTGGCACTAGCGAAGAACCAATCTAGGAAAACGAAGGATTAGATACTTAAGTATCAATGTCTTTCAATTGAATTGGTGCATCGTGAAGTAAGGCAACAACGAATCTATTGAGTGAACAAATCATGAACTTGATAGATTTTAGTTGAGACTCCCACAACACATGTCACCTCTTATGGTCGCCGTGTATTTCACGATAACTCACTTGCACATTTTAAGGCCATACGCATACCTCGAGTCTTATAAGTGCTCTAAAGAGATAACCTAGAGTCTCTCATATAGGGCGGCTACACCTTCACACTTACATAGATAATTCCATTAAGTCTATCTCAACATGGACCACCATAATTATGAATAAATGGAATTATTAAGAACAAGACTTTGCTCAACCTCACGCAGATCAATTGGTGAATCCATTAAGTGCGTCTCAGTGGCACCATCCCAACGGACTATGGATCCATTAAGAGCATAAAAGCTCAACCTCTCAGAAGCATTACTGTACGCCATAGGGATGGATATCTAGTGTATATTGAGACCAATATAGCTTTGTTTGATTGCAAGTGAGTATCCACCATATTACCTCAATTCATATGCTTTAGCCCCATCCCCCTGGACATCTTGAAAACTATTTACTTGCTTAAGTCCTTGGTCAGTGGATTCGCTAATACGTCTCGGATCTCACATATTCCAAGGAGATGACCCCATGTTTTAGCATTTGTTTCACAACACTATGTGTAATGCAAATGTGTCCCTTCTTTCCGTTGTATACACTATTATGAGTAACTTCGATTGCTGCTTGTGAGCCACAGTGAAGGGAAAAAGCCACAGGCTGCCTCACCAATAGTGGCATATCTGCTGCTAGATTTTTCAGTCATTCTGTTTCTTGATCTGCTAACTCAAGAGCAATGAATTCAGCTTCAATGGTGGAGCAACCCATACAAGAAATAGCTCTACCATTGGAGGTAAACACATTACCACCAGTAGAATCAACTTCATCATTATTAGAAATTCAGTTTGCATCACAAAATCCTTCTAATACATCCGAAAATTTACTAAAATGCAAACACCAGTCCATAGTACCTCTTATGTACTTGAGTAATCGAAACAATACATCTTAATGCTCTTTACTAAGGTTATGAGTATAATGACTTAACCTACTAATAGAATAAACAATGTCAAGTCGAGCATAGTTCATAAGAAACATAACACTTCATATGATATTAGCATACTCAGTTTAGAAAATATCAAACCCCTTATTCTTCTTAAAGTGCATGCTAGGATCATAGGGATTTCTCACAGGAATTACATCAAAACTGTTAAATTTCTTTAACATTTCCTCAATGCCATGAGATTGAAACAAAGAAAACCATCATTTGTCTTTCTAATTCTGATCTCCAAGATCACATTTGTCTCCCCATGTCATTCATTTTTAAAATGAGAAGACAATAACTTTTTAGTCTCATTTACAACATGCACATTAGTACCGAAGATCAACATATCATTGATATAAAGACGTATTATAACATGATATGAATCAATCAATTTTGAATGCACACAAGAATCAGAAGTATTCATAGCAAAACTATATTGTATCATTGCACTGTCAAACTTTTCATACCACTGTTTAGGAGTCTGTTTTAGGCTTTAGAGGGATTTTCTAAGCTTGCAAACTTTATTCTCCTGGCCAGGAACCACAGATCCCCCAGGCTGAAACATATAAATCTCTTCCTCTAGGTCACCATTAAGGAATGCTGTTTTCATGTCCATTTGATGCACAATAAGACCATGTATAGCTGCCAAGGTAACTAGAATTCAAATGATCGCAATCATGGTAATAGGAGAAAAAATGTCAAAGTAGTCAATCCCTTTCTTCCGATCAAATCCTCAAATCACTAGTCTGACCTTGTATTTATCAATTGAGCCATCAGGTTTTAACTTTTTCTTGAAGATCCACTTACTACTAATAGACTTACTACCATTAGGTAAGTCAACCAACTCCCAAATTTGATTAGACATTATAGAGCCTAATTCACTCAAAAACTAACATCTATTGATCTCATGGCCTCTGTGAAATTTTTTGGATCTTCTTCGATAAAGAAAGCAAAAACCAGTTCATTGGTCAAGAAATTCACATCAAAGTCTTCAATAAGAAAGGTAGTAAGAAATTTAAGACCAAAACTAGTCTCAACTCTACGTCTCTTACTCCTCCTACGTTCATCAGTTGAGTCTCTAACAATGGAACTGGAAGGAAGCACGTTCACATTATCATGTATAGGTACAGTTTCATAAACTATAGTAGAGACATTCTTTTTCAAAGGAAAAACATGCTTAAAGGATTTTTCATCCCTAGATTCACAAATAGTGAAGCCATTCAATGACATGAATCTATATGCAATACTATTTTTGGCGTAACCAATGAACACTTAATAAAAGGTTTTAGGACCAATGTTTTCTCTTTTCAGCTTAGGTAGGGAACTTTAGCCAAAGACCCCACACCCTTAAGAAACTCAAGTTGGGAGCATAGCCCTTTCCATAGTTCATATGGGCTCTTGTCTAACTTCTTATGGGGTACTCCATTAAGAATATAATAGGCATAAAACATCTTCCTTCCACATATTATCAGAAAGCCCCGAACTTAGGAGCATGACATTCATCATTTCTTTAAGGGTTCTATTTTTGTGTTCAACTATCCTATTTTGTTGAGGAGTACGGGGCACACTAACCTTATGTGTGATACAATTCTTCTCGCGGAAGGTAGCCAAAGAGTTAGTCTTATATTCTCCACCCCTGTCGGTACTACGGCGTTTGATTTTTCAATCCAGCTAGTTTTTCACTTTTGCCTTCTATTTAAAAAATATTTCTTCAGCCTCATTTTTGGACCTAGCGTGGTATACTTTGGTATATGTCGAGTAGTCATCCAAAAAGGTGATATAGTATTTTTTTTTTTCCTTCTTTGCTTACTGTGTTTTTGAAGTCTGCTAGTCCTGAACGCAGTAGTTCTAGTAATTATGTTTTTCTAGTACTAACAGGTCTGAAAGGCTTTTTAGCGTATTTAGCTTCTAAACACATAGGGCATTTGGAGAAATTATCAATATTCACAGTGGGAATTAAGCACATATTCTTGAGTCATTTTATGGAAGCGAAATTAACATGGCCTAACCTACCACGCCATAGATCAACAAAATTAGTAATATAAGTAGAACTAGAAGCATTTCCATTCGTGCTGTCAAAAGCAAGATTAAGTACAAACAAACTTCCATTAAGGTATCCCTTCCCAACAAAGACCCCATTATGAAAGATAACAACTTTGTCATCTCCGACAACAATTTTCAGTTTGGCTTTGTTGGAAAGTATACCATAAACCAAGTTTCTACGAAGGAAAGACACATACAACACATTGTTTAAGGATAGTAATTGCCAGAAGTAAATTTAAGAAAAATCTTCCCTTTACCCAAAACTCTAGCAGTCGTACAGTTTCTCATGTTGATGCATTCATCATCTGTCACGTCTTTAAAGTCTTGCATAAGTTCCTTGTTAGTGCAGAAGTGCCTTGAAGCTTCATTGTTGTAGACCCATTTAGCACTATTTGCCACCAAGTTTTCCTCTTCAACTATCATACAAATGACTTTGGTGTCCTCAACAAGGTTGGATTGAGCTACAGTTGTAGTAGGCTTTTGATTCGGTTGAGACTATACCTTGCAGAGTGGACACTGGTATGCTTTGTGCCGTGGCTTGTTGCAGACATAGTACAACCCTTTTGTTTTTTGGATCTTATTACTGAACTTGTTATGCTGCCTAGGATGGTTTAACTTTTGATTCTTCTTATCTTTGCCTTGTCTCTGTGAGTAGACACAATAGATTCAACTAAGTTAGCTTTAGAAGAATTTAAGGATAGGGAGTCTAACTTATCTTTGGGACGATTAGGCTCTTCAATTCTCATGTGATTGATCAGCACCTGTAAGGTCAGATCTTTCTTCTTATGTTTCAGTTGATTCTAGTAGTCACTCCAGGATGTAGGAATTTCTCGATCAGCCATTAGCCAGTAGAATCTCACACATCTTTATGTTTTCATTCAGAACTTTAGTACATAGATTCTCGTAAACATGAACCTGCTCTATGATTGGTTTGTCATCAGTGATTTGGAACCACAACCATTCGCCAAAAACATATTTCTTTTTTCCAGCATCATTAATTCCATATCTGATCTCCAATCTCTCCCATATGATTTAGTGGATTTGAATCTGACAAACAAATTGATAGGAGATTAGTCATTTCCTGATCATTTGGCTGTCTTTCTTGAATTTTTTCAAGGTAGCCTCACCAGTAGGTTTACTTTTGTCTTTGACTGTTCCATCAGGAGAAGCAGTAGAGGTTTCAAATGCATTGTTCTCTTTAGGTAGGTTAGATACCAACACATAACCTACATCTAATGCTCAAAGAAAATTAGAAGCTTTTGGGACCAACGTTTATACTTGGTTTCGTCTAGAGTTTCGAGTTTTAAGAGGACTGAAAGAGCTTTGTTAATAGAGAGAGCTATTGATTTGTATGTGACATTAAATCACTTTCATATTGCAGGAAAAATAAGCCTGAATCAATAGCAGGGAAATGAGAATGGAGCTGTACTGTGGGAGTAGCACTACCTTGAAAGTGATTTTGGCTCGACCTTGGTGCAAATCGAAACAACGCATCGCTCCCTAACGTTCACAGAATTAGCGTATTGAGCACGTGTAGTGATGACCGAAAGCTTGGAACATACAGGGTTATAGTTGCCCAAAGCACTAGAATAGTATAGGGTAGAGAAGTAAAGAAGAGAGAAGGAGACGAGCTTAGTGTCTGTTACAGCAGCAGGGGAGCAGGGTATTTATACTACAAAAAGGAGCTGTTGGGGGTGAGAAAAACTGGGAGTTGCTGTAATTTCACGGCTGAAGAACAGTGCCACCACTTATCCTGCTGAAGAACATGGCCACAAGTTGTTGCAGGAGGGAAAAGGAGAGAGAAATCTGCAAGTGAACATTGACGGTTATGCAGCCAACGGACAGAAAAATTAAAAGAACTTTCCTTCAAAAAATTAGCAGATAAGGGCCGCAACCCATGAACCACAGTTGCGTTGTGCCTGGACCGGACAGGCAAGCGACACACGCGTGTGTGTGGTGTTCACCCTCATCCAACAACACTACTGAAACCAACCCTAAAAGAATTCAACAAGTCTAACAATGTGAGAGTAATAAAAGCTCCACAAGGGGCTTCTATCCTCCTATATGGGACAAGAAGTAGGAATAAAAGGAAGGTAGTTTTGCCATTACTTCTAACAAGAAGCATCTATAATAATTATAGGTTCAACATTAAAACATGTAATGGTTGTCCTTAAAGAGTCAGAGGAGCGAAGTAATTCCCAAAACCTAGCCTAGGCTGCTAGATACAATCCATTAATACTAGGGGAATTGTAGCTAGAAAATACATAAGCTACATCTAAAATCCAAGCCTGGCAAAAAACTACCGGAGCACGAAATATACAAGAAAACATAATGATAAACCTCTATTTTGACTGATTTTTAATCCCAATTTGACCCCTTTTCTTCCCCAATCTCTTAATTTATCTTAGCAAGAAAATGATGAACGTGCTTTCTTTAGCTTATTTTGTGCTTACAAGTGGTATTGCTCGGTTTTCAGGTGCTTTGCCCAAAAATATGAGAGTTTTACCAATCTTGCCGAAAAGAGAAGCTTTAGGAGTGGAATCCTAGAAAGAATGGAGGTTGGATGAAGCGCCAGTGACCAAAAGAAGCAAAAATGGCAGCTGCTACAAACGCACGGTTAGTTACAGGGTGCGCACAACCATACTTTGAAGTCAGAAGCTACGCACAGTTGGACGCACGACCGTGCGCCCTAACTGTGTATGTCCCTATAGATGCAAGGTTGCCCGTGCGTATGCGCCGAACCATGCATCCCCTAATTTTCGCAACTTAATTGTTTCACTATAGCGGTTAAGGGTATCGTATGTTAGACTTTTAGAGAGCACGATTGAGAGGCGATTTTAGAGTTCTTTTTCTGGGTTATTTTCACTCTTTTTAAACATCAAATTGAGAGTTGAATTCAAGGGTTATTGTGGATCATTCATTGTAATCAATTCAAGTCTGTACCTTTTCCTTCTCCTCTTGCAATTTTACCCTAATTTTCATTATGTAAGACCCCGCATTTTCGTTTTCCGTTAAGCTAACTAAATTTTCTTTTTACGTTCTAAATTCGCATTTTTAGTAACTGTGTGAGTTAAATTATTATCGATGTGCTTTTAGGAGCAATAATTTTATTAAAAAAGGATTATTATTGCTATTATTGATTTAAAAGTTAATTCGTGCTATTTGTGCCTTCAAATTATATCGATAGTTTAATTTAGTCGTTATTCGATTTATTTAGTCATTTCCCGAGTACGATTAGGTTTTCAACCTTAGAATTAGTTTGTGGTTTATTAAATCGAACCTAGATGTATTTGAGATCGAATAATCTACGAAGGGTCGTATTATCGATTCGTGATAGGTCATAAGGTACGAGATTAGAAACTAGACAGGCGATGTTAGTTGAATGGGCAAGCGACCAAGAAACCAAAAAAAAAAAAAGGTGAAAAGGGACAAAAAGGGCCGAAGCCCCTTACTCTATCAGGCAGAACCGCGAAGGGGAGGGGGCCTTCTTCAACCTCTTCATGGCACCCCCACCCTGCCCCTCGAGCCACATCAGAGAGAGAGAGAGGAGAGGAGAGTGAGAAGGAGTGGAGAGGGCTCGAGGAACCGCGACCATGCCGGCGACCGTCGCAGCTAAGGCCGGCGAACAACCTCACGCGTGGCTGGGCTAGAACCGGCCGCAGACAGGGGCGAATCGAACGTCTTCTCCTTCTATTAATTCGATCCTCCCCCTAAATTCTTCTATATTGTGCCTAAAATTCTCAGAAATCGCGAGTTAGGTTTGTGGGTCGGGGCTAGGTCGTGAATTACGCAAAGGACAGCGGAGACTTTGAGCAATTGGTGTTCGAATTTGCTCCAAATCCAGCTAATCTGTGTGCCCTAAGCTAGGATCGAGGTGGGTGTTCCTCGCCTCCCAAATTAGTATTAATTTCGCAAACGTTTTAGCGGAATCGATGTTGCATGTTAGACTAGCATAGCCAAATTTGTTAGAATGTGCTGCCTGAGATTTGATTCTGAGATGAAACATACATGGTTAGCTTCGAAGTGGATTAATTTTGGTAGTTCATGCATGAGATTTAATTTTGAAGTGATTTATATATGTTTAGCGTCGATTCGAATCAATTTAGGTGAATTATACATGAAATGTTAATTCAAAACGCATCATATACGTTTAGCGTCGATTCAAATCAATTTAGGTGAATTATGCATGAAATGTTAATTCAAAACGAATCATATACGTTTAGCATCGATTCGAATCAATTTAGGTAAATTATGCTTGAAATGTTAATTCGAAGTGATTTACATATGTTTAGCTTCCATTCAAATCAATTGACGTAAATGATACCTGAAATGTTAATTCGAAGTGGCTTATATATGTTTAGCTTCAGTTCGAATTAATTAACGTAGATTATGCTTAAAATATTCATTCGAAATGAATTATGTATGCTTAGCTTCGATTCAAATCGATTTAGTTAATTCAAGCTGAAAGTTTTAATTCGAAGTAAGGTAAGTATGTTTAGCTTAGATTCGAATTTATTTACTAAATGCATGCCTGAAGATGTCATTCGAAATGAATTATAAACGCTTAGAATTAACGCATATATGATTAGTCGTGTCATAATCGTATATGAATCATAATCATATATTAATCATAATCATATATGAACTTCGAAATGGGTCGTAATTATTTAGAATTAACGTATAAATATGCTTAGTTATTTCATAATCGTTGGTTAATTTCAAAATGAATTGTAAGAGTTTAAAATCAACGTATATGAAAGTTTAGTCGTTCCATGATCGTTTATAGACTTCGAAGTGAATCGTTTTATGTTTAAATAGAGACTTGATTCATGTTAAGCTCGAAAGGCATGAATAGTTAAGCTTGAATGGCATGAATAGGCTTAAATGTAACTTCGAATCGATACTTGTCTATTTGATTGAATTATGCTTATGAAACAGCTCTGGAAATAATATTTGAATGACGAAGTAAGCATGTTTATGTCCCTTAACTGAAATATATGAATGTAATCGTGTTTCATGCTTAGTTGGTTTAACTTAGCTTGCTCAACGTCTGTTTCAGGTTAAGATCGTATGAATGCCTATTATATATATATGATTGTATGGTTATAACCATTGGTTGCAGCGCACTGCTAATTGTTAGCTATACATTCAGTAAGTTAAGCATCGGTAAATTGCGTAACTTTATGTATTGCTTTTCAGTATATCCTGATGATTAGGATGCTAGATTGTAAATTGAAAACCGAGATGGTAGCTGGATGGTTTGAGGAAGAACTATGAGTGGTTCGAGGTGCTTATGGTACGGTGCTTGTGAGAAGGGAGTGTGGGTTGTGAATTAACCGCAATCGTATGGATTGCGAGGTCATATGTGGCTCATTGTGTTGAATTGATTATGAAGTGCTTGAATGTGATACATGTGCACCCCCTTCCCTTCGATGTTCTCAAGTTGCATTATGTGCATAATGGTGAGTTTTTCAAAGAATGATTTCATGTTTTGAGATGATAGTAGCCATAATTATTAGTTTATGATGGTCTACTTTAATAAATAAATTCAGTTTTGGGAGTGAACTCGCTAATGCCTAAAGAGTTTTATAAATGCGTGAGCTGTATGAAAAGTATTTCGCTACGAGAGGCAGCAAAATTATTAGCCGTTATAGCCCATATGCTTTAAAGTGGCTAAGATAATGTGCTTCGGACAATATGAAATGAGCGATGTTAACCTAGGGGAAGGTCTGGAAACCCTAGAGGCCCTAACGAGGGTTGATCTAAGGGTCCGATATGTTAGATGTGGCCATCCCGGGAGTAAGAGCTTAGTGTGAGCGTTAGGTCTCACTATGGGGTTGAGAATAGATCTCACCCAATCAGCACCCTGTAATGATCTTATGCCAGATGTATTTTCTTAATAAGTAAAGAAAAGCAGTTGGCATCTTGCCATTTTCAAGTGTTTTGCAAGGATATAAAGTTTTTATGGGCCCTAAGAGGCCATATGGAATGAAGTATGAAAAGCTCTTAAGGGTCATTGTACGACCAATACGAAATGAAATCTCTTTTAAAAGAACAAGAGCCTCAAAAGGCTAAGCAAAGTGCCTTCAAGGAAAGAAGAAAAGTTTTCTGTGCATGTTATGTGCTTTTCTTATAAATGAAATATGAATGAGATTTCACGTAAGGTTAAGTGAAGTATTTTCATGAAAAGAAAGAAAGATGCTTGTGCATATCATAGGAATGAAATCTGAGTAAAGTATGCTAATGAAAGTAAAGCGTTATGTGAACATTCCAAGTATAACTTATGAATGAGATGCCAAGTAAGATACGATTATGAAAAAGAAAGCCTTATAAGCATGTTTCACGCATACCCTATGAATGAGACTTGAAATGTATGTGTGTCTTACGCATATCATATGAATGAAATACCAAGACAAGAATGATTATGAAATAAAAAGATAACTTTATGTGCACATCATATGAATGAGGTTTCATGCATAGTTTAAAATGGAATGCTAAGAAGTTATATTTATGAAAAAGAAAGATCCCTATGCTTAGGCTATAAAAGAAAGTTTCTATGCTTGGCCCTCGATGCTTGCTTATGTACTAAGTGCTTGTTAGTTAAGAAATTCAGAGGCCTAAACATGAGTTTCAACGGCTAAAATGAAGTTTATGGTTAGTAGTATTTTAAGTATTTTATAAGAATTCCGAGAATGCCTAATATGATAGTAAAGTATGAATACATGATATGTGACTATTGAAGATACTATTGCCTACAACGGTTTTCGTTTTAAGGGGGGTCGGGGGACACTCACTGAGCGTGTGGTTGTTCACCCCACTACTCTTTCCCCTTTCCCCAGGTTTTCTTTATAACAGGAAAAAGTTGAATCAGCTATGTCAAAATGGAATATGTTCATGCTTGCAAGGTGTCGTTTGTACTCATTTGAAGGGATCTTATGCGTTTAATGAAGTCACGTTATGTATTCTCAGTTTGAAATGTTTGTAAACAAGTATTCTAAATTCATGTAATGCATATTGTTTATGAGTCACTCTGTATGGCCGTATGAGCCAACCATCTAAATAGTTATATGTCCTCTCGGTTAAAATTAGTTATGTTTCGGGATGTAAACCCCAATACTCCGGTTGTGTGAACCGTTGAGTTGTATCTTTCACTTTTCCTTTATTACTGAACTATTCTATTTGGTGTACTCCGAGCAGGTGGCTTGTTGAGTTATGAACTTCGGCGTGTGACCGTTGAGTTTTTTTTAATGTTTTGGGCTTCTGTTGATTATAGGGACTTTTTGTAAGGCTTTTAGCCTGGAAACGATAAGTTTTTAGGGGAAATTCTGCCTATTTCGTCCCAGGAATTAAGTAGAAAGTTAAGAAAAGGTAACGCTCCTGACCCTAGTGGTTGGGGGTATTACACTGATAGTATCAGAGCATGGTTCGCGACCTGAGTCTTGCATTCATATAGTCCGATAGAAACGCGTTCATGATGATGTGCTATATGCCTACTGGGTCTACAAATGTGCGTTTAATGTGAATGTTGGCGCTCTTAGCTAGCTAGGTACGGCTCGAGTGAGCTCACTAATCGAGTGAACGAATGAATTGTTAAGGATGTAAGCCGAGTAACTTGTATTCTCATGAATGAGTTAAGTGTTAGTTCAATCGAAGGTTGTTTGCTTGTTTGCTTATACGCCTTGACGATTTGAAATTGAATGATTTGGAAAGCCTTAACTCTAAGCCCATCTTTGCCCCTAAAGTACGATTTGCTCCTCGGGCCCCATAATAGAGTGAGCAGACGTACTCAAAGGTTGGTAGAGAGAGAGGTAGAAGCAGTTAAACTATTTCCTTTTGAAAACCTAAGGACCTTGTGGGTTAAAGTCTTCTGATTAGTGGGTTAGAGTCGAGTCAAGTTTTTCTTACACCGAAGGAATTAACTTTCCGTTAGTGATGATGAGGTAGTTTAGATTCACAAATACACGCCCTTATGTTTATCAAATGTTGCTTGTAAATGCATGTGTGCTAAGATGTGTACATTGATAGAATCCTTCGTATTGAGCTAGGAAAGGAATGATTGGAAATTAGCTGCTATGCTGGATAATCCTATTAAATGGTACCTTGCTGATGTGAATTTTAATTGCCTTAGTGAAATCAAAGGATATCTTCGTATGCATGCTTGAAAAACTATGTGCTAGTAGTAGGATGTGAACAAACATTGCGTAAAGTGTACCTACCATTCTCCTTCTTTGCCATTGTTGCCTAAACCGTGCATTATTTACTTTCGATTATACGGATTGTTATTCGTGAATCGGGTGATGATGTTTGGCTCGAACGAACCCTAACACACCTAGAAAGCTCAAGGGAGAAAGAACCTAGCAGACTTTGGAATTGTACGATCCCTCCTAATGTAAGCGACCTACAATAAGACTCCTACGATCACCTGTAAGATAGATGTACCTCGTAAGACATCAACGTGTGCCTATAAGGCCATTGATGTCAACCATACTCACACAATTCTAGCCGCTCAACACCAATCTTTCCTAAATTGGATGGGGTTTAAAGCATACCGTTGACCATAGGCTGCAGAAGGAGGATTGCATGCATACCTACATGTCTAGGTGTTCTTTCGATGTGACAACATGTGGGTCCGAATGTCTGACAGATTTGTTATGATGTCATGTGCTGTGTAAGACTATATGAATACATATAGATAGGATTGTTGTATGGAACCATCGACGTGTTTGTGATCAAATACCAACAAAGTGAGTTTTTAATTGCTTGGCTTGAATTTGATTGAACATGTGACTGTATTAGTTAGAATGATTTGATTTATGTAGTTAGTTTCATGACATGACTCTTAGATCATCATTTACAGCCCGTCAATACTGTTCTCTTGTGTTATAATTGGAGTAGTCGAACTCGATGTATGTAATGCATGACTAAATGACAATAGAGCTGCATTTACATGCATCACATTCATAGACATATGTATCTCATGTGTAAGAAAGTAGCATCATAGAGCATTTAGGGTCATGTCATCCTATATGTGAACACTCACGTCTATTATGCGCGAACATTAATGCACTATAGGAATTAAGTTATGACTAATTATGTGATTGTAAATAAGTTGTTGCACTACTTGGTGTTTGCTTGACTTAAATTGGTTATTATACGACTTGGTCATCCAGATAATATAAGTTTTGCAATTCATAGCACGACATAACCACTGACTCATTGTTTGCATTCTGAGACTTCTATGATACCATGTTTTAGCTAAGTAAATGCATGCGCCAGTATTTGAAGTATGATGAGATGACCTTAGGAGTATAGCCATTCGCTCGTATGAATCTATGACTTAAAGAGGCAGTCAGCTCCAAGTAGTGACCCTAGGAAAAACCTATCCACCATCAAAGTCATCAACTTGCGTTTCTAGATTAGAACCTTTTCTCCAAGTTGTTCTTATCAACATGATTATGCGAGTTCATGCTATTTGTGATCCTTGACCTTCCGTGCTCTGTTGTTAACCTCTTCATATCATTTTAGCATATCCTATCTAAGTCGACGTGAATATGAGGCCTAAAGGCTAGTTGTGACGGATGTATAAACATACGAACATTTGTTGCGCATGCTTCCATTTTGTAATTGCTTGCTTAAGTGATGCTATGTGGTGCTATATGACATTTTTATTATTCTAAATATGGATAGGAATCTCGATGTTAACCATTGTGATTCCAAAGTGACTTGAATTCATGTTTTAGAATGAGACTGCTAGTGTATGGCCTTACGACGTCATTGTCTCGATTGTCATGCCCTTCGATGCCCACTTATAGATACATATGCATAGAATTACTGCGTGTCGTGCGAACTGAGTCTAGATTATCGAAAATTTTTATTCATTCTTCAAAACCAACTCGATATGGTTTTCCATGCCAACTCATTTGCTCCTTTTCGATGCGATTTGCCCTCGGCGCCTAAATAGAGTGAGTAGACGCTTGAAGAGGATTGGCGAAGAGGAGACTGTATACCATAAGCCATTTTCTTTCGCTTTAAAAGAAGTAGTGTCTGCAAAATGAAGCCTTTTGAAAACCTATCGCGTAGATCCTAGTTATGTGTGTGCATTCTAGGAAAGACCGAACCTAGAATTTCGAAGACGAAATTCTTTTAACGGGGGAAGAGTGCAAGACCCCGTATTTTCGTTTTCCGTTAAGCTAACTAAATTTTCTTTTTATGTTCTAAATTCGTACTTTTAGTAACTGTGTGAGTTAAATTATTATCGATGTGCTTTTGGGAGCTATAATTTTATTAAAAAGGGATTATTATTGGTATTATTGATTTTAAAGTTAATTCGTGCTATTTGTGCCTTCAAATTATATCGATAGTTTAATTTAGTCGTTATTCGATTTATTTAGTCGTTTCCGGAGTACGATTAGGTTTTCAAACTTAGAGTTAGTTTGTGGTTCATTAAATCGAACCTAGACGTATTTGAGATCGAATAATCGATGAAGGGTCGTATTATCGATTCGGGATAGGTTATGAGGGACGAGATTAGAAACTAGACAGGCGATGTTAGTTGAATAGGCAAGCGACCAAGAAACCCAAAAAAAAAGGTGAAAAGGGACAAAAGGGGCCAAAGCCCCTTACTCTATCAGCCAGAACTGCGAAGGGGGGGGCCTTCTTCAACCTCTTCACAGCACCCCCACCCTGCCCCTCGAACCACACTAGAGAGAGAGAGAGAGGAGAGGAGGGGCAACGGTCTGGCGCCGCCATGCCGGTGACTGGTCGGCCACCGTCGCGCCCAGCCGACCCTCGTGACACCACGGCAAAGAGAGAGAGAGAGAGAGGGAGAGAGAGAGAGAGTTGGAGCGAGAGTGAGAAGGAACGGAGAGGGCTTGAGGGGCCGCGACCACGCCGGCGACCATCGCAGCGAAGGCCGGCGAACCACCTCACGCGTGGCTGGGCTAGAACCGGCCGCAGACATGGGCGAATCGACACGAGCTCGGCCGAACATCCGTCCGTTTTCGGGCATGCGAATCGATCCTTCCCCTAAATTCTTCTAAATTGTGCCTAAAATTCTCAGAAATCGTGAGTTAGGTTTGTGGGTCGGGGCTAGGTCGTGAATTGCGCAAAGGACAGAGGAGACTTTGAGCAATTGGTGTTCGAATTTGCTCCAAATCCAGCTAATCTGTGTGCCCTAAGCTAGGATTGAGGTGGGTGTTCCTCGCCTCCTAAATTAGTATTAATTTCGCAAACGTTTTAGCGGAATCGATGTTGCATGTTAGACTAGCGTAGTCAAATTTGTTAGAATGTGCTACCTGAGATTGGATTCTCAGATGAAACATACATGCTTAGCTTAATTTGTCAGTTCATGCATGAGATTTAATTTCGAAGTGATTTATATAGGTTTAGCTTCGATTCGAATCAATTTAGGTGAATTATGCATGAAATGTTAATTCGAAACGATTTATATATGTTTAGCTTCGATTCGAATCAATTTAGGTGAATTATGCATGAATGTTAATTCAAAACGAATTATATACGTTTAGCGTCGATTCGAATCAATTTAGGTGAATTATTATTGAAATGTTAATTCGAAGTGATTTACATATGTTTAGCTTCCATTCGAATCAATTGACGTAAATTATACCTGAAATGTTAATTCGAAGTGGCTTATATATGTTTAGCTTCAGTTCGAATTAATTGACGTAGATTATGCCTGAAATATTAATTCGAAATGAATTATGTATGCTTAGCTTCGATTCAAATCGATTTAGTTAATTCAAGCTGAAAATTTTAATTCGAAGTAAGGTAAGTATGTTTAGCTTAGATTCAAATTTATTTACTTAATGGATGCCTGAAGATGTCATTCGAAATGAATTATAAATGCTTAGAATTAACGTACATATGATTAGTCGCGTCGTAATCGTATATGAATCATAATCATATATGAACTTCAAAATGAGTCGTAATTATTTAGAATTAACGTATAAACATGTTTAGTTATTTCATAATCGTTGGTTAATTTCAAAGTGAATTGTAAGAGTTTAAAATCAACGTATATGAAAGTTTAGTCGTTCCATGATCGTTTATAAACTTCGAAATGAATCGTTTTATGTTTAAATAAAGACTTGATTCATGTTAAGCTTGAAAGGCATGAATAGTTAAGCTTGAATTGCATGAATAGGCTTAAATGTAACTTCGAATCGATACTTGTCTATTTGATTGAATTATGCCTATGAAACAGCTCTGGTAATAATATCTGAATCATGAACTAAGCATGTTTATGTCCCTTAACTGAAATATATGAACGTAATCGTGTTTCATGCTTAACTGGTTTAACTTTGCTTGCTAAATGTTCGTTTCAAGTTAAGATCGTCTGAGTGCCTATTATATATATATATATGAGTGTATGGTTATAACGGTTGGTTGCAGCATACTGCTATTTGTTAGCCGTATATTCAGTAAGTTAAGCATTGGTAAATTGTATAAGTTTATGTATCGCTTTTCAGTATATCCTAATGATTAGGATGCTAGATTGTAAATTGAAAACCGAGATGGTAGTTGGATGGTTTGAGGAATAACTATGAGTGGTTTGAGGAAGAACTATGAGTGGTTCGAGATGATAGGAATGAAGTATGAGAAGCTCTTAAGGGTCATTGTATGACCAATACGAAATGAAATCTCTTTTAAAAGAACAAGAGCTTCAAAAGGCTAAGCAAAGTGCTTCCAAGAAAAGAAGAAAAGTTTTCTGTGCGTGTTATGTGCTTTTCTTATGAATGAAACTTGAATGAGATTTCAAGTAAGGTTAACTGAAGTATTTTCACGAAAAGAAAGAAAGATGCTTGTGCATATCATAGGAATGAAATCTGAGTAAAGCATGCTAATGACAATAAAGCGTTATGTGAACATTCCAAGTATAACCTATAAATGAGATGCTAAGCAAGATACGATTATGAAAAAGAAAGCCTTATGAGCATGTTTCATGCATACCCTATGAATGAGACTTGAAATGTGTGTGTGCTTTATGCATATCATATGAATGAAATGCCAAGATAAGAATGATTATGAAATAAAACGATAACTTTATGTGCACATCATATGAATGAGGTTTCATGCATAGTTTAAAATGGAAGGCTAAGAAGTTATATTTATGAAAAAGAAAGATCCCTATGCTTAGGCTATAAAAGAAAGTTTCTATGCTTAGCCCTCGATGCTTGCTTATGTGCTAAGTGCTTGTTAGTTAAGAAATTCAGAGGCCTAAACATGAGTTTTAACGGCTAAAATGAAGTTTATGGTTAGTAGTATTTTATAAGAACTCTGAGAATGCCTAATATGATAGTAAAGTATGAATACATGATATATGACTATTAAAGATACTATTGTCTGCAACGGTTTTGGTTTTAAAGGGGGTCGGGGGACACTCACTGAGCGTGTGGTTGCTCACCCCACTACTCTTTCCCCTTTCCCCAGGTTTTCTTTATAACAGGAAAAAGTTGAATCAGCTATGTCAAAATGGAATCTGTTCATGTTTGCAAGGTGTCGTTTGTACTCATTTGAGGGGATCTTATGCGTTTAATGAAGTCACGTTATGTATTCTCAGTTTGAAATGCTTGTAAACAGGTATTCTAAGTTCATGTAATGCATATTGTTTATGAGTCGCTCTGTATGGCCGTATGAGCCAACCATCTAAATAGTTATATGTCCTCTCGGTTAAAATTAGTTATGTTTTGGGATGTAAACCCTAATACTCTGGTTGTGTGAACCATTGAGCTGTATCTTTCGCTTTTCCTTTATTAATGAACTATTCTGTTTGGTGTACTCTGAGCAATTGGCTCGTTGAATTATGAACTCCGGCGTGTAGCCGTTGAGTTTCTTTTAATGTTATGCGCTTCCATTGATTACAGGGACTTTTTGTAAAGCTTTTAGCCTGGAAACGGTCAGTTTTTAGGGGAAACTCTACCCGTTTCATCCCAGGAATTAAGTAGAAAGTTAAGAAAACGTAACGCTCCTGACCCTAGAGGTTGGGGGTGTTGCATTGATAGTATCAAAGCATGGTCCTGCGACCATAGGCCACGACCTGAGTCTTACATTGATATAGTCCGATAGGAACGCGTTCATAATGATGTGCTATATGCCTACTGGGTCTACAAATGTGCGTTTAATGTGAATGTTGGCGCTCTTAGCTAGCTAGGTGCGGCTCGAGTGAGCTCACTAATCGAGTGAACGAATGAATTGTTAAGGGTGTAAGCCGAGTAACTTGTATTCTCATGAATGAGTTAAGTGTTAGTTCAATCGAAGGTTGTTTGCTTGTTTGCTTATACGCCTTGACGATTTGAAATTGAATGATTTGAAAAGCCTTAACTCTAAGCCCATCTTTGCCCCTAAAGTACGATTTGCTCCTCGGGTCCCATAATGGAGTGAGCAGACGTACTCAAAGGTTGGTAGAGAGAGAGGTAGAAGCAATTAAACTATTTCCTTTTGAAAACCTGAGGACCTTGCCGGTTAAAGCCTTCTGATTAGTGAGTTAGAGCCAAGCCAAGTTTTCTTACACCGAAAGATTAACTCTTAGTTAGTGATGATGAGGTGGTTTAGATTCGCAAATACGCGCCCTTATATTTATCAAATGTTGCTCGTAGATGCGTATGTGCTAAGATGAGTACATTAATAGAGTCCTTCGTATTAAGCTAGGAAAGGAATGATTGGAAATTAGCTGCTATGCTTGATAATCCTACTAAATGGTACCTTGCTGATGTGAATTTTGAATTGCCTCAGTGAAATCAAAGGATATTTTCGTATGCATGCTTGAAAAACTATATGCTAGCGGTAGGATGTGAATAAACGTTGTGCAAAGTGTACCTACCGTTTTCCTTCTTTGCCATTGTTGCCTAAACCATGCATTACTTGCTTTCTATTATACGGACTGTTATTCGTGAATCGGGTGGCGATGTTTTGGCTCGAATGAACCCTAACACACCTAGAAAGCTCAAGGGAGAAAGAACCTAGCAGACTTTGGAATTGTACATAGTAAACGATCCCTCCTAGTGTAAGCGACCTACAATAAGACTCCTACGATCGCCTGTAAGATAGATGTACCTCATAAGACCTCAATGTGTGCCTATAAGGCCATTGATGTCAACCATACTCACACAATTCTAGCCACTCAACACTAATCTTTCCTAAATTAGATGGGGTTTGGAGCATGCCGTTGACCATAGGCTGCAGAAGGAGGATTGCACGTATACCTACATGTCTAGGTGTTCTTTCGATGTGAGAACATGTGGGTCCGCATGTCTGAAAGATTTGTTATGATGTCATGTGCTATGTAAGACTATATAAATACATATAGATAGGATTGTTATATGGAACCATCGACGTGTTTGTGATCAAATGCCAACAAAGTGAGTTTTTGTAATTGCTTGGCTTGAATTTGATTGAACATGTGACTGTATTAGTTAGAATGATTTGATTTATGTACTTAGTTTCACGGCATGACTCTTGGATCATCATTTACAGCCCGTCAATACTGTTCTCTTGTGTTATAGTTGGAGTAGACGAACTCGATGTATGTAATGCATGACTAAATGATAATAGAGCTGCATTTACATGCATCACGTTCATAGACATATGTATCTTATGTGTAAGAAAGTAGCATCATAGAGCATTTAGGGTCATATCATCCTATATGTGGACACTCACATCTATTATGCGCGAACATTAATGCACTATAGGAATTAAGTTATGACTAGTCATGTGATTGTAAATAAGTTGTTGCACTACTTGGTGTTTGCCTGACTTAAATTGGTTATTATACGACTTGGTCATCCAGATAATATAAGTTTTGTAATTCATAGCACGACATAACAACTGACTCATTGTTTGTATTCCGAGACTTCTATGATACCATGTTTTAGCTAAGTAAATGCATGCGCCAGCATTTGAAGTATGATGAGATGACCTTAAGAGCATAGCCATTCCCTCGTACGAATCTATGACTTAAGAGGCAGTCAGCTCCAAGTAGTGACCCTAGGAAAAACCTTCCCACCATCAAAGTCATCAACTTGTGTTTCTAAATTAGCACCTTTTCTCCAGGTTGTTCTTATCAACATGATTATGTGAGTTCATGCTATTCGTGATCCTTGACCTTCCGTGCTCTGTTGTTAACCTCTTCATATCATTTTACCATGTCCTATCTAAGTCGATGTGAATGCGAGGCCTAAAAGCTAGTTGTGACGGATGTATAAACATACGAACATTAGTTGCGCATGCTTTCATTTTGTAATTGCTTGCTTAAGTGATGCTATGTGGTGCTATATGACATTTTTATTATTCTAAATGTGGATAGGAATCTCGATGTTAACCATTGTGATTCCAAAGTGACTTGAATTCATTTTTTAGAATGATACTGCTAGTGTATGACCTTAAGACGTCATTGTCTCGATTGTCATGCCCTTCGATGCCCACTTATAGACACATATGCATAGAATTGGTGCTTGTCGTGCGAACTGAGTCTAGATTATCGAAAATCTTTGTTCATTCTTCAAAACTAACTCGATATGGTTTTCCACGCCAACTCATTTTCCCCTCTTCGATGTGATTTGCCCTCGGCGCCTAAATAGAGTGAGTAAACGCTTGAAGAGGATTGGCGAAAAGGAGACTGGATACCATAAGCCATTTTCTTTCGCGTAGATCCTACTTATGTGTGTGCATTCTAGGAAAAACCGAGCTTAGATTTAGAATTTCGAGGACGAAATTTTTTTAACGGGGGAAGAGTGTTAGACCCCACATTTTCGTTTTCCGTTAAGCTAACTAAACTTCCTTTTTACGTTCTAAATTCGTATTTTTAGTAACTGTGCAAGTTAAATTATTATCGATGTGCTTTTGGGAGCTATAATTTTATTAAAAAGGGATTATTATAGCTAGTATTGATTTTAAAGTTAATTCGTGCTATTTATGCCTTCAAATTATATCGATAGTTTAATTTAGTCGTTGTTCGATTTATTTAGTCGTTTCCCAAGTACGATTAGGTTTTCAACCTTAGAATTAGTTTGTGGTTTATTAAATCGAACCTAGACGTATTTGAGATCGAATAATCGACGGAGGGTCGTATTACCGATTCGGGGTAGGTTATGAGGTACGAGATTAGAAACCAGACAGGCGATGTTAGTTGAATGGGCAAGCGACCAAGAAACCCCCCCCCCAAAAAAAAGGTGAAAAGGAACAAAAGGGGCCAAAGCCCCTTACTCTATCAGGTAGAACTGCAAGGGGGGGGGCCTTCTTCAACCTCTTCACGGCACCCCCACCCTGCCCCCGAACCACACCAGAGAGAGAGAGGAGAGGAGGGGCGACGGTTTGACGCCGCCATGCCGGTGACTGGTTGGCCGCCGTCGCGCCCAGTCGACCCTCGTGACATTGCGGCAGAGAGAGAGAGAGAGAGAGAGAGAGAGAGAGAGAGAGAGAGAGAGAGTTGGAGCGCGAGGGAGAAGGAGCGGAGAGGGCTCCAGGAGCCGTGACCACGTCGGCGACCGTCGCAGCCAAGGCCGGCGAACCACCTCACGTGTGGCTGGGCTAGAACCGGCCGCAGACAGGGGTGAATCGACACATGCTCGGCCGAACATCCGTCCGTTTTCGGGCATGCGAGGTGAATTCGAATGTCTTGTCCTTCTATTAATTCGATCCTCCCCCTAAATTCTTCTAAATTGTGCCTAAAATTCTCAGAAATCACGAGTTAGGTTTGTGTGTCGGGGCTAAGTCGTGAATTGCGCAAAGGACAGAGGAGACTTTGAGCAATTGGTGTTCGAATTTGCTCCAAATCCAGCTAATCTGTGTGCCCTAAGCTAGGATTGAGGTGGGTGTTCCTCGCCTCCTAAATTAGTATTAATTTCGCAAACGTTTTAGCGGAATCGATGTTGCATGTTAGACTAGCGTAGCCAAATTTGTTAGAATGTGCTGCCTGAGATTGGATTCTAAGATGAAACATACATGCTTAGCTTCGAAGTGGATCAATTTTGCTAGTTCATGCCTGAGATTTAATTTCGAAGCGATTTATATACGTTTAGCGTCGATTCAAATCAATTTAGGTGAATTATGCATGA
This sequence comes from Carnegiea gigantea, assembly GCA_029747015.1. Lineage (NCBI taxonomy): Eukaryota > Viridiplantae > Streptophyta > Magnoliopsida > Caryophyllales > Cactaceae > Carnegiea > Carnegiea gigantea. Next base: position 122,310 of record JAKOGI010000475.1, on the reverse strand, counting down.
AATGTTAATTCAAAACGAATCATATACGCTTAGCGTCGATTCGAATCAATTCAAGTGAATTATGCATGAAATGTTAATTCAAAACGAATCAATTTACGTTTAGCGTCGATTCGAATCAATTTAGGTGAATTATGCTTGAAATGTTAATTCAAAGTGATTTACATATGTTTAGCTTCCATTCGAATCAATTGACGTAAATTATACCTAAAATGTTAATTCGAAGTGGCTTATATGTTTTTAGCTTAAGTTGGAATTAATTGACGTAGATTATGCCTAAAATATTAATTCGAAATGAATTATGTATGCTTAGCTTCGATTGAAATCAATTTAGTTAATTCAAGCTGAAAGTTTTAATTCGAAGTAAGGTAAGTATGTTTAGCGTAGACTCGAATTTATTTACTAAATGCATGCCTGAAGATGTCATTCGAAATGAATTATAAACGCTTAGAATTAACGTATATATGATTAGTCGTGTCGTAATCGTATATGAATCATAATTATATATGAACTTCAAAATGAGTTGTAATTATTTAGAATTAATGTATAAATATGCTTAGTTATTTCATAATCGTTGGTTAATTTCAAAGTGAATTGTAAGAGTTTAAAACCGACGTATATGAAAGTTAGTCGTTCCATGATCGTTTATAAACTTCGAAGTGAATCGTTTTATGTTTAAATAGAGACTTGATTCATGTTATGCTCGAAAGGCATGAACAGTTAAGCTTGAATGGCATGAAAAGGCTTAAATGTAACTTCGAATCGATACTTGTCTATTTGATTGAATTATGCTTATGAAACAGCTCTGGCAATAATATTTGAATGACAAACTCAGCATGTTTATGTCCCTTAACTGAAATATATGAATGAAATCGTGTTTCATGCTTAGTTGGTTTAACTTAGCTTGCTAAATGCCTGTTTCAAGTTAAGATCGTATGAATGCCTGTTATATATATATGATTGTCTGGTTATAACCGTTGGTTGCAGCGCACTGGTAATTGTTAGCTGTAAATTCAGTAAGTTAAGCATCGGTAAATTGTGTAACTTTATGTATCGCTTTTCAGTATATCCTAATGATTAGGATGCTAGATTGTAAATTGAAAACCGAGATGGTAGTTGGATGGTTTGAGGAAGAACTATGAGTGGCTCGAGATTCTTATGGTACGGTGCTTGTGAGAAGGAAGTCTGGGTTGTGAATTAACCGCAATCGTGTGGATTGCGAGGCCATGTGTGGCTCATTGTGTTGAATTGATTATGAAGTGCTTGAATGTGATACACGTGCACCCCCTTCCCTTCGATGTTCTCAAGTTGCATTATGTGTATAATGGTGAGTTTTTCAAAGAATGATTTCATGTTTTGAGATAATAGTAGCCATAATTATTAGTGTATGATGGCCTACTTTAATAAATAAATTCAGTTTTGGGAGTGAACTCGCTAATCCCTAAAGAGTTTTAAAAATGCGTGAGTTGTATGAAAAGTATTTCGCTGTGAGAGGCAGCAAAATTATTAGCCGTTATGGCCCATACGCTTTAAAGTGGCTAAGATAATATGCCTCGGACAATATAAAATAATCGATGTTAACCTAGGGGAAGGTCCGGAAACCCTAGAGGCCCTAACGAGGGTTGATGTAAGGGTCCGATATGTTAGATGTGGCCATCCCGGGAGTAAGAGCTTAGTGTGAGCGTTAGGTCTTACTATGGGGTTGAAAATAGATCTCACCCAATCAGCACCCTGTAATGATCTTACGCCAGATGTATTTTCCTAATAAGTAAAGAAAAGCAGTTGGCATCTTGTCATTTCAAGTGTTTTGAAAGGAAAGAAAGTTTTTATGGGCCCTAAGAGGCCATATGGAATGAAGTATAAAAAGCTCTTAAGGGTCATTGTACGACCAATACGAAATGAAATCTCTTTTAAAAGAACAAGAGCCTCAAAAGGCTAAGCAAAGTGCTTTCAGGAAAAGAAGAAAAGTTTTCTGTGCATGTTATGTGCTTTTCTTATGAATGAAATATGAATGAGATTTCAAGTAAGGTTAAGTGAAGTATTTCACGAAAAGAAAGAAAGATGCTTGTGCATATCATATGAATGAAATCTAAGTAAAGCATGCTAATGAAAGTAAAGCGTTATGTGAACATTCCAAGTATAACTTATGAATGAGATGCTAAGTAAGATACGATTATGAAAAAGAAAGCCTTATAAGCATGTTTCACGCATACCCTATGAATGAGACTTGAAATGTGTGTGTGCCTTATGCATATCATATGAATGAAATGCCAAGACAAGAATGATTATGAAATAAAAAGATAACTTTATGTGCACATCATATGAATGAGGTTTCATGCATAGTTTAAACTGGAATGCTAAGAAGTTATATTTATGAAAAAGAAAGATCCCTATGCTTAGGCTATAAAAGAAAGTTTCTATGCTTAGCCCTCGATGCTTGCTTATGTGCTAAATGCTTGTTAGTTAAGAAATTCAGAGGCCTAAACATGAGTTTCAACGGCTAAAATGAAGTTTATGGTTAGTAGTATTTTATAAGAACTCCGAGAATGCCTAATATGATAGTAAAGTATGAATGCATGATATGTGACTATTAAAAATACTATTGCCTGCAGCGGTTTTGGTTTTAAGGGGGGTCGGGGGACACTCACTGAGCGTGTGGTTGCTCACCCCACTACTCTTTCCTCTTTCCCCAGGTTTTCTTTATAATAGGAAAAAGTTGAATCAGTTATGTCAAAATGGGATCTGTTCATGATTGCAAGGTGTCGTTTGTACTCATTTGAGGGGATCTTACGCGTTTACTGAAGTCACGTTATGTATTCTCAGTTTGAAATGTTTGTAAACAGGTATTCTAAGTTCATGTAATGCATATTGTTTATGAGTCGCTCTGTATGGCCGTATGAGCCAACCATCTAAATAGTTATATGTCCTCTCGGTTAAAATTAGTTATGTTTTGGGATGTAAACCCCAATACTCTGGTTGTGTGAACCATTGAGTTGTATCTTTCACTTTTCTTTTATTACTGAATTATTCTGTTTGGTGTACTCCGAGCAGGTGGCTTGTTGAGTTATGAACTCCGGCCTGTGACCGTTGAGTTTTTTTTAATGTTTTGGGCTTCCGTTGATTACAGGGACTTTTTGCAAGGCTTTTAGCCTGGAAACGGTCAGTTTTTAGGGGAAACTCTGCCTGTTTCGTCCCAGGAATTAAGTAGAAAGTTAAGAAAACGAAACGCTCCTGACCCTAGAGGTTGGGGGTGTTACATTGATAGTATCAGAGCATGGTCCGCGACCTGAGTCTTGCATTCATATAGTCCGATAGAAACGCGTTCATGATGATGTGCTATATGCCTATTGGGTCTACAAATGTGCGTTTAGTGTGAATGTTGGCGCTCTTAGCTAGCCAGGTACGGCTCAAGTGAGCTCACTAATCGAGTGAACGAATGAATTGTTAAGGGTGTAAGCCGGGTAACCTGTATTCTCATGAATGAGTTAAGTGTTAGTTCAATCGAAGGTTGTTTGCTTGTTTGCTTATACGCCTTGACGATTTGAAATTGAATGATTTGGAAAGCCTTAACTCTAAGCCCATCTTTGCCCCTAAAGTACGATTTGCTCCTCGGGCCCCATAATGGAGTGAGCAGACGTACTCAAAGGTTGGTAGAGAGAGAGGTAGAAGCAGTTAAACTATTTCCTTTTCAAAACCTAAGGACCTTGTGGGTTAAAGTCTTCTGATTAGTGGGTTAGAGCCGAGTCAAGTTTTTCTTACAGCGAAGGAATTAACTTTCTGTTAGTGATGATGAGGTAGTTTAGATTCACAAATACACGCCCTTATGTTTATCAAATGTTGCTTGTAAATGCATATGTGCTAAGATGTGTACATTGATAGAATCCTTCGTATTGAGCTAGGAAAGGAATGATTGGAAATTAGCTGCTATGCTAGATAATCCTACTAAATGGTACCTTGTTGATGTGAATTTTGAATTGCCTCAGTGAAATCAAAGGATATCTTCGTATGCATGCTTGAAAAACTGTGTGCTAGCAGTAGGATGTGAATAAACATTGCGTAAAGTGTACCTACCGTTCTCCTTCTTTGCCATTGTTGCCTAAACCGTGCGTTACTTGCTTTCTATTATACGGATTGTTATTCGTGAAACAGGTGATGATGTTTTGGCTCAAACGAACCCTAACACACCAAGAAAGCTCAAGGGAGAAAGAACCTAGCAGACTTTGGAATTGTGCATAGTGAACGATCCCTCCTAATGTAAGCGACCTACAATAAGACTCCTACGATCACCCGTAAGATAGATGTACCTTGTAAGACATCAACGTGTGCCTATAAGGCCATTGATGTCAACCATACTCACACAATTCTAGCCGCTCAACACCAATCTTTCCTAAATTGGATGGGGTTTAGAGCATGCTGTTGACCATAGGCTGCAGAAGGAGGATTGCATGCATACCTACATGTCTAGGTGTTCTTTCAATGTGACAAAATGTGGGTCCGCATGTCTGACAGATTTGTTATGATGTCATGTGCTGTGTAAGACTATATGAATACATATAGATGGGATTGTTGTATGGAACCATCAACATGCTTGTGATCAAATGCCAACAAAGTGAGTTTTTAATTGCTTGGCTTGAATTTGATTGAACATGTGACTGTATTAGTTAGAATGATTTGATTTATGTAGTTAGTTTCACAGCATGACTCTTGGATCATCATTTACAGCCCGTCAATACTGCTCTCTTGTGTTATAGTTGGAGTAGTCGAACTCGATGTATGTAATGCATGACTAAATGACAATAGAGCTGCATTTACATGCATCACGTTCATAGACATATGTATCTCATGTGTAAGAAAGTAGCATCATAGAGCATTTAGGGTCATGTCATCCTATATGAGGACACTCACGTCTATTATGCGCGAACATTAATGCACTATAGGAATTAAGTTATGACTAATTATGTGATTGTAAATAAGTTGTTACACTACTTGGTGTTTGCGTGACTTAAATTGGTTATTATACGACTTAGTCATCCAGATAATATAAGTTTTGTAATTCATAGCACGACATAACCACTGACTCATTGTTTGCATTCTGAGACTTCTATGATACCAAGTTTTAGCTAAGTAAATGCATGCGCTAGTATTTGAAGTATGATGAGATGACCTTAGGAGCATAGACATTCGCTCGTACGAATCTATGACTTAAGAGGCAATCAGCTCCAAGTGGTGACCCTAGGAAAAACCTATCCACCATCAAAGTCATCAACTTGCGTTTCTAGATTAGCACCTTTTCTCCAAGTTGTTCCTATCAACATGATTATACGAGTTCATGCTATTCATGATCCTTGACCTTCCGTGCTCTGTTGTTAACCTCTTCATATCATTTTAGCATATCCAATCTAAGTCGACGTGAATGCGAGGCCTAAAGGCTAGTTGTGACGGATGTATAAACATACGAACATTAGTTGCACATGCTTCCATTTTGTAATTGCTTGCTTAAGTGATGCTATGTGGTGCTATATGACATTTTTATTATTCTAAATATGGATAGGAATCTCGATGTTAACCATTGTGATTCCAAAGTAACTTGAATTCATGTTTTAGAATGAGACTGTAGTGTATAACCTTAAGACGTTATTGTCTCGATTGTCATGCCTTTCGATGCCCACTTATAGATACATATGCATAGAATTAGTGCTTGTCGTGCGAACTGAGTCTAGATTATCGAAAATCTTTGTTCATTCTTCAAAACCAACTCGATATGGATTTCCACGCCAACTCATTTGCCCCTCTTCGATGCGATTTGCCCTCGGCGCCTAAATAGAGTGAGTAGACGCTTGAAGAGGATTGGCGAAGAGGAGACTGTATACCATAAGCCATTTTCTTTTGATTTAAAAGACGTAGTGTCTGCAAAATGAAACCTTTTGAAAACCTATCGCGTAGATCCTAGTTATGTGTATGCATTCTAGGAAAGACCGAACTTAGATTTAGAATTTCGAAGACGAAATTCTTTTAACGGGGGAAGAGTGCAAGACCCCGCATTTTCGTTTTCCGTTAAGCTAACTAAATTTTCTTTTTACGTTCTAAATTCGTATTTTTAGTAACTGTGTGAGTTAAATTATTATCGATGTGCTTTTGGGAGCTATAATTTTATTAAAAAGGGATTATTATTGGTATTATTGATTTTAAAGTTAATTCGTGCTATTTGTGCCTTCAAATTATATCGATAGTTTAATTTAGTCGTTATTCGATTTATTTAGTCGTTTCCGGAGTACGATTAGGTTTTCAAACTTAGAGTTAGTTTGTGGTTCATTAAATCGAACCTAGACGTATTTGAGATCGAATAATCGATGAAGGGTCGTATTATCGATTCGGGATAGGTTATGAGGGACGAGATTAGAAACTAGACAGGCGATGTTAGTTGAATAGGCAAGCGACCAAGAAACCCAAAAAAAAAGGTGAAAAGGGACAAAAGGGGCCAAAGCCCCTTACTCTATCAGCCAGAACTGCGAAGGGGGGGGCCTTCTTCAACCTCTTCACAGCACCCCCACCCTGCCCCTCGAACCACACTAGAGAGAGAGAGAGAGGAGAGGAGGGGCAACGGTCTGGCGCCGCCATGCCGGTGACTGGTCGGCCACCGTCGCGCCCAGCCGACCCTCGTGACACCACGGCAAAGAGAGAGAGAGAGAGAGGGAGAGAGAGAGAGAGTTGGAGCGAGAGTGAGAAGGAACGGAGAGGGCTTGAGGGGCCGCGACCACGCCGGCGACCATCGCAGCGAAGGCCGGCGAACCACCTCACGCGTGGCTGGGCTAGAACCGGCCGCAGACATGGGCGAATCGACACGAGCTCGGCCGAACATCCGTCCGTTTTCGGGCATGCGAATCGATCCTTCCCCTAAATTCTTCTAAATTGTGCCTAAAATTCTCAGAAATCGTGAGTTAGGTTTGTGGGTCGGGGCTAGGTCGTGAATTGCGCAAAGGACAGAGGAGACTTTGAGCAATTGGTGTTCGAATTTGCTCCAAATCCAGCTAATCTGTGTGCCCTAAGCTTGGATCGAGGTGGCTGTTCCTCGCCTCCTAAATTAGTATTAATTTCGCAAATGTTTTAGCGGAATCGATGTTGCATGTTAGACTAACGTAGCCAAATTTGTTAGAATGTGCTGCCTGAGATTGGATTCTGAGATGAAACATACATGCTTAGCTTCGAAGTGGATCAATTTTGTTAGTTCATGCATGAGATTTAATTTCGAAGCGATTTATATACATTTAGCGTCGATTTGAATCAATTTAGGTGAATTATGCATGAAATGTTAATTCAAAACTAATCATATACGTTTAGCGTCGACTCAAATCAATTTAGGTGAATTTTGCATGAAATGTTAATTCAAAACAAATCATATACGTTTAGCATCAATTCGAATCAATTTAGGTGAATTATGCTTGAAATGTTAATTCGAAGTGATTTACATATGTTTAGTTTCCATTCGAATCAATTGACGTAAATTATACCTGAAATGTTAATTCGAAGTGGCTTATATATGTTTAGCTTTAGTTCGAATTAATTGACGTAGATTATGCCTGAAATATTAATTCAAAATGAATTATGTATGCTTAGCTTCGATTCAAATCAATTTAGTTAATTCAAGCTGAAAGTTTTAATTCGAAGTAAGGTAAGTATGTTTAGCTTAGATTCGAATTTATTTACTTAATGGATGCCTGAAGATGTCATTCGAAATGAATTATAAACGCTTAGAATTAACGTATATATGATTAGTCATGTCGTAATCGTATATGAATCATAATCATATATGAACTGCAAAATGAGTCGTAATTATTTAGAATTAACGTATAAATATGCTTAGTTATTTCATAATCGTTGGTTAATTTCAAAGTGAATTGTAAGAGTTTAAAATCAACGTATATGAAAGTTTAGTCGTTCCATGATCGTTTATAAACTTCGAAGTGAAGCGTTTTATGTTTAAATAGAGACTTGATTCATGTTAAGCTCGAAAGGTATGAATAGTTAAGCTTGAATGGCATGAATAGGCTTAAATGTAACTTTGAATCGATACTTGTCTATTTGATTGAATTATGCTTATGAAACAGCTCTGGAAATAATATTTGAATGACGAACTAAGCATGTTTATGTCCCTTAACTAAAATGTATGAATGTAATTGTGTTTCATGCTTAGTCAGTTTAACTTAGCTTGCTAAACGTCCGTTTCAAGTTAAGGTCGTATGAATGCCTATTATATATATATATGATTATATGGTCATAACCGTTGGTTGCAGCGCACTGCTAATTGTTAGCTGTATATTCAGTAAGTTAAGCATCGGTAAATTGCGTAAGTTTATGTATCGCTTTTCAGTATATCCTAATGATTAGGATGCTAGATTGTAAATTGAAAACCGAGATGGTAGTTGGACGGTTTGAGGAAGAACTATGAATGGTTCGAGGAAGAACTATGAGTGGTTCGAGATGATAGGAATGAAGTATGAGAAGCTCTTAAGGGTCATTGTATGACCAATACGAAATGAAATCTCTTTTAAAAGAACAAGAGCCTCAAAAGGCTAAGCAAAGGGCTTTCAAGAAAAGAAGAAAAGTTTTCTGTGCATGTTATGTGCTTTTCTTATGAATAAAATATGAATGAGATTTCAAGTAAGGTTAAGTGAAGTATTTTCACGAAAAGAAAGAAAGATGCTTGTGCATATCATAGGAATGAAATCTGAGTAAAGCATGCTAATGAAAGTAAAGTGTTATGTGAACATTCCAAGTATAACCTATGAATAAGATGCTAAGTAAGATACGATTATGAAAAAGAAAGCCTTATGAGCATGTTTCACACATACCCTATGAATGAGACTTGAAATGTGTGTGTGCCTTATGCATATCATATGAATGAAATGCCAAGACAAGAATGATTATTAAATAAAAAGATAACTTTATGTGCACATCATATGAATGAGGTTTCATGCATAATTTAAAATGGAATGCTAAGAAGTTATATTTATAAAAAAGAAAGATCCCTATGCTTAGGCTATAAAAGAAAGTTTCTATGCTTCGCCCTCGAGGCTTGCTTATGTGCTAAGTGATTGTTAGTTAAGAAATTCAGAGGCCTAAACATGAGTTTTAACGGCTAAAATGAAGTTCATGGTTAGTAGTATTTTATAAGAACTCCGAGAATGCCTAATATGATAGTAAAGTATGAATACATGATATGTGACTATTAAAGATACTATTGCCTGCAACGGTTTTGGTTTTAAGGGGGGTTGGGGGACACTCACTGAGCGTGTGGTTGCTCACCTCACTACTCTTTCTCCTTTCCCCAGGTTTTCTTTATAACAAGAAAAAGTTAAATCAGCTATGTCAAAATGGAATCTGTTCATGCTTGCAAGGTGTCGTTTGTACTCATTTGAGAGGATCTTACGCGTTTAATGAAGTCGCGTTATGTATTCTCAGTTTGAAATGTTCGTAAACAGGTATTCTAAGTTCATGTAATGCATATTGTTTATGAGTCACTATGTATGGCCGTATGAGCCAACCATCTAAATAGTTATATGTCCTCTCGGTTAAAATTAGTTATGTTTTGGGAAGTAAACCCCAATACTCCGGTTGTGTGAACCGTTGAGCTGTATCTTTCGCTTTTCCTTTATTAATAAACTATTCTGTTTGGTGTACTCCGAGCGGGTGGCTCGTTGAGTTATGAACTCCGGCGTGTGGCCGTTGAGTTTCTTTTAATGTTTTGCGCTTCCATTAATTACAGGAACTTTTTGTAAAGCTTTTAGCCTGGAAACGGTCATTTTTTAGGGGAAACTCTGCCCGTTTCGTCCCAGGAATTAAGTAGAAAGTTAAGAAAACGTAACGCTCCTGACCCTAAATGTTGGGGGTGTTACATTGATAGTATCAGAGCAAGATCCTGTGACCATAGGCCGTGACCTGAGTCTTGCATTCATATAGTCCGATAGGAACGCGTTCATAATGATGTGCTATATGCCTACTGGGTCTACAAATGTGCGTTTAATGTGGATGTTGGCACTCTTAGCTAGCTAAGTGCGGCTCGAGTGGGCTCACTAATCGAGTGAACGAATGAATTGTTAAGGGTGTAAGCCGAGTAACTTGTATTCTCATGAATGAGTTAAGTGTTAGTTCAATCGAAGGTTGTTTGCTTCTTTGCTTATACGCCTTGACGATTTGAAATTGAATGATTTGGAAAGCCTTAACTCTAAGCCCATCTTTGCCCCTAAAGTACGATTTGCTCCTCGGGCCCCATAATGGAGTGAGCAAACGTACTCAAAGGTTGGTAGAGAGAGAGGTAGAAGCAGTTAAACTATTTCCTTTTGAAAACCTAAGGACCTTGTGGGTTAAAGTCTTCTGATTAGTGAGTTAGAGCCGAGTCAAGTTTTTCTTACACCGAAGGAATTAACTTTCCGTTAGTAATGATGAGGTAGTTTAGATTCACAAATACACGCCCTTATGTTTATCAAATGTTGCTTGTAAATGCGTATGTGCTAAGATGTGTACATTGATAGAATCCTTCGTATTGAGCTAGGAAAGGAATGATTGGAAATTAGCTGCTATGCTCGATAATCCTACTAAATGGTACCTTGCTGATGTGAATTTTGAATTGCTTCAGTGAAATCAAAGGATATTTTCGTATGCATGCTTGAAAAACTATGTGTTAGCGGTAGGATGTGAATAAACATTGTGTAAAGTGTACCTACCGTTTTCCTTCTTTGCCATTGTTGCCTAAACCATGCATTACTTGCTTTCTATTATACGGACTGTTATCCGTGAATCAGGTGACGATGTTTTGGCTCAAACGAACTCTAACACACCTAGAAAGCTCAAGGGAGAAAGAACCTAGCAGACTTTGGAATTGTATATAGTAAACGATCCCTCCTAATGTAAGCGACCTACAATAAGACTCCTACGATCACCTGCAACATAGATATACCTCATAAGACCTCAATGTGTGCCTATAAGGCTATTGATGTCAACCATACTCACACAATTCTAGCCACTCAACACTAATCTTTCCTAAATTGGATGGGGTTTAGAGCATGCCGTTGACCATAGGCTGCAGAAGGAGGATTGCATGCATACCTACATGTCTAGGTGTTCTTTCGATGTGAGAACATGTGGGTCCGCATGTCTGAAAGATTTGTTATGATGTCATGTGCTATGTAAGACTATATAAATACATATAGATAGGATTGTTGTATGGAACCATCGACGTGTTTGTGATCAAATGCCAACAAAGTGAGTTTTTGTAATTGCTTGGCTTGAATTTGATTGAACATGTAGCTGTATTAGTTAGAATGATTTGATTTATGTAGTTAGTTTTACGGCATGACTCTTGGATCATCATTTGCAGCCCGTCAATACTGTTCTCTTGTGTTATAGTTGGAGTAGTCGAACTCGATGTATGTAATGCATGACTAAATGACAATAGAGCTGCATTTACATGCATCACGTTCATAGACATATGTATCTTATGTATAAGAAAGCAGCATCATAGAGCATTTAGGGTCATGTCATCCAATATGTGGACACTCACGTCTATTATGCACGAACATTAATACACTATAGGAATTAAGTTATGACTAGTTATGTGATTGTAAATAAGTTGTTGCACTACTTGGTGTTTGCCTGACTTAAATTGGTTATTATACGACTTGGTCATCCAGATAATATAAGTTTTGTAATTCATAGCACGACATAACAACTGACTCATTGTCTGTATTCCGAGACTTCTATGATACCATGTTTTAGCTAAGTAAATGCATGCGCCAGTATTTGAAGTATGATGAGATGACCTTAGGAGTATAGCCATTCGCTCGTACGAATCTATGACTTAAGAGGTAGTCAGCTCCAAGTAGTGACCCTAGGAAAAACCTTCCCACCATCAAAGTCATCAACTTGCGTTTCTAGATTAGCACCTTTTCTCCAAGTTGTTCTTATCAACATCATTATGTGAGTTCATGCTATTCGTGATCCTTGACCTTCCGTGCTCTGTTGTTAACCTCTTCATATCATTTTAGCATGTCCTATCTAAGTCGACGTGAATGCGAGGCCTAAAGGCTGGTTGTGACGGATGTATAAACATACGAACATTAGTTGCGCATGCTTCCATTTTGTAATTGCTTGCTTAAGTGATGCTATGTGGTGCTATATGACATTTTTATTATTCTAAATGTGGATAGGAATCTCGATGTTAACCATTGTGATTTCAAAGTGACTTGAATTCATTTTTTAGAATGAGACTGCTAGTGTATGACCTTAAGACGTCATTGTCTCGATTGTCATGCCCTTCGATGCCCACTTATAGACACATATGCATAGAATTGGTGCTTGTCGTGCGAACTGAGTCTAGATTATCGAAAATCTTTGTTCATTCTTCAAAACCAACTCGATATGGTTTTTCACGCCAACTCATTTTCCTCTCTTCGATGCGATTTGCCCTCGACGCCTAAATAGAGTGAGTAGACGCTTGAAGAGGATTGGCGAAGAGGAGACTAGATACTATAAGCCATTTTCTTTCGATTTAAAAGAAGTAGTGTCTGTAAATTGAAGCCTTTTGAAAACCTATCGCGCAGATCCTAGTTATGTGTGTGCATTCTAGGAAAGACTGAACTTAGATTTAGAATTTCGAGGACGAAATTTTTTTAACGGGAGAATAGTGTACGACCCCGCATTTTCGTTTTCCGTTAAGCTAACTAAACTCCCTTTTCACGTTCTAAATTCGTATTTTTAGTAACTGTATGAGTTAAATTACTATCGATGTGCTTTTGGGAGCTATAATTTTATTAAAAAGGGATTATTATTGCTATTATTGATTTTAAAGTTAATTCGTGCTATTTATGCCTTCAAATTATATCGATAGTTTAATTTAGTCGTTATTCGATTTATTTAGTCGTTTCCCGAGTACGATTAGGTTTTCAACCTTAGAATTAGTTTGCGGTTTATTAAATCGAACCTAGACGTATTTGAGATCGAACAATCGACGAAGGGTCGTATTATCGATTCGGGATAGGTTATGAGGTACGAGATTAGAAACTAGACAGGCGATGTTAGTTGAATGGGCAAGCGACCAAGAAACCCCAAAAAAAAAAAAGGTGAAAAGGAACAAAAGGGGCCGAAGCCCCTTACTCTATCAGGCAGAACTGCAAAGGGGGGGCCTTCTTTAACCTCTTCACGGCACCCCCACCCTGCCCCTCGAACCACACCAGAGAGAGAGAGGAGAGGAGGGGCGACGGTCTGACGCCGCCATGCCGGTGACTGGTCGGCCGTCGTCGCGCCCAGTCGACCCTCGTGACACCGCGACAGAGAGAGAGAGAGAGAGAGAGAGAGAGAGAGAGAGAGAGAGAGAGTTGGAGCACGAGTGAGAAGGAGCGGAGAGGGCTCGAGGAGCCGTGACCACGTCGGCGACCGTCGCAGCCAAGGCCGGCGAACCACCTCACGCGTGGCTGGGCTAGAACCGGCTGCAGACAGGGGTAAATCGACACGTGCTCGGCTGAACATCCGTCCGTTTTCGGGCATGCGAGGTGAATTCGAACCTCTTCTCCTTCTATTAATTCGATCCTCCCCCTAAATTCTTCTAAATTGTGCCTAAAATTCTCAGAAATCCCGAGTTAGGTTTGCGGGTCGGGGCTAGGTCGTGAATTGCGCAAAGGACAGAGGAGACTTTGAGCAATTGGTGTTCGAATTTGCTCCAAATCCAGCTAATCTGTGTGCCCTAAGCTAGGATCGAGGTGGGTGTTCCTCGCCTCCTAAATTAGTATTAATTTCGCAAACGTTTTAGCGGAATCGATGTTGCATGTTAGACTAGCGTAGCCAAATTTGTTAGAATGTGCTGCCTGAGATTGGATTCTGAGATGAAACATACATGCTTAGCTTCGAAGTGGATCAATTTTGTTAGTTCATGCATGAGATTTAATTTCGAAGCGATTTATATATGTTTAGCTTCGATTCGAATCAATTTAGGTGAATTATGCATGAAATGTTAATTCAAAACGAATCATATACATTTAGCGTCGATTCGAATCAATTTAGGTGAATTATGCTTGAAATGTTAATTCGAAGTGATTTACATATGTTTAGCTTCCATTCGAATCAATTGATGTAAATTATACCTGAAATTTTAATTCGAAGTGGCTTATATATGTTTAGCTTCAGTTGCAATTAATTGACGTAGATTATGCCTAAAATATTAATTCGAAATGAATTATGTATGCTTAGCTTCGATTGAAATCAATTTAGTTAATTCAAGCTGAAAGTTTTAATTCGAAGTAAGGTAAGTATGTTTAGCTTAGATTCGAATTTATTTACTAAATGCATGCCTGAAGATGTCATTCGAAATGAATTATAAACGCTTAGAATTAACGTATATATGATTAGTCGTGTCATAATCGTATATGAATCATAATCATATATGAATCATAATCATATATGAACTTCAAAATGAGTCGTAATTATTTAGAATTAACGTATAAATATGCTTAGTTATTTCATAATCGTTGGTTAATTTCAAAATGAATTGTAAGAGTTTAAAATCAACGTATATGAAAGTTTAGTCGTTCCATGATCGTTTATAAACTTCAAAGTGAATCGTTTTATGTTTAAATAGAGACTTGATTCATGTTAAGCTCGAAAGGCATGAATAGTTAAGCTCGAATGGCATGAATAGGCTTAAATGTAACTTCGAGTCGATACTTGTCTATTTGATTGAATTATGCTTATGAAACAGCTCTGGAAATAATATTTGAATGATGAACTCAGCATGTTTATGTCCCTTAACTGAAATATATGAATGTAATCGTGTTTCATGCTTAGTTGGTTTAACTTAGCTTGCTAAATGTCTGTTTCAAGTTAAGATCGTATGAATGCCTATTATATATATATGATTGTATAGTTATAACCGTTGGTTGCAGCGCACTGCTAATTGTTAGCTGTATATTCAATAAGTTAAGCATTGGTAAATTGCGTAAGTTTATGTATCGCTTTTCAGTATATCCTAATGATTAGGATGGTAGATTGTCAATTGAGAACCGAGATGGTAGTTGGATGGTTTGAGGAAGAACTATGAGTGGTTCGAGGTTCTTGTGGTACGGTGCTTGTGAGGAGGGAGTCTGGATTGTGAATTAACCGCAATCGTGTGGATTACGAGGCCATGTGTGGCTCATTGTGTTGAATTGATTATGAAGTGCTTGAATGTGATACATGTGCACCCCCATCCCTTCGATGTTCTCAAGTTGCATTATGTGCATAATGGTGAGTTTTTCAAAGAATGATTTCATGTTTTGAGATGATAGTAGCCATAATTATTAGTGTATGACGGCCTAGTTTAACTAAATAAATTCAGTTTTGGTTGTGAACTCGCTAATCTCTAAAGAGTTTTATAAATGCGTGAGTTGTATGAAAAGTATTTCGCTATGAGAGGCAGCAAAATTATTAGCCGTTATGGCCCATACGCTTTAAAGCAGCTAAGATAATGTGCTTTGGACAATATGAAATGAACGATGTTAACCTAGGGGAAAGTCCGGAAACCCTAGAGGCCCTAACGAGGGTTGATGTGACAGTCCGATATATTAGATGTGGCCATCCCAGGAGTAAGAGCTTAGTGTCAGTGTTAGGTCTCACTGTGGGGTTAAGAATAGATCTCACCCAATTAGCACCCTGTAATGATCTTGTGCCAGATGTATTTTCCTAATAAGTAAAGAAAAGTAGTTGGCATCTTGCCATTTCAAGTGTTTCGAAAGGAAAGAAAGTTTTTATGGGCCCTAAGAGGCCATATGGAATGAAGTATGAAAAGCTCTTAAGGGTCGTTGTGACCAATATGAAATGAAATCTCTTTTAAAAGAACATGAGGCTCAAAAGGCTAAGTAAAGTGCTTTCAAGAAAAGAAGAAAAGTTTTCTGTGCATGTTATGTGCTTTTCTTATGAATGAAATATGAATGAGATTTCAAGTAAGGTTAAGTGAAGTATTTCCATGAAAAGAAAGAAACATGCTTGTGCATATCATTAGAATGAAATTTGAGTGAAGCATGCTAATGAAAGTAAAGCGTTATGTGAACATTCCAAATATAACTTATGAATGAGATGTTAAGTAAGATACGATTATGAAAAAGAAAGCCTTATGAGCATGTTTCACGCATACCCTATGAATGAGACTTGAAATGTGTGTGTGCCTTATGTATATCATATGAATGAAATGCCAAGACAAGAATGATTATGAAATAAAAAGATAACTTTATGTGCACATCATATGAATGAGGTTTCATGCATAGTTTAAAATGGAATGCTAAGAAGTTATATTTATGAAAAAGAAAGATCCCTATGCTTCGGTTACAAAAGAAAGTTTCTATGCTTAGCCCTCGATGCTTGCTTATGTGCTAAGTGCTTGTTAGTTAAGAAATTCAGAGGCC
Source organism: Carnegiea gigantea (assembly GCA_029747015.1). NCBI lineage: Eukaryota > Viridiplantae > Streptophyta > Magnoliopsida > Caryophyllales > Cactaceae > Carnegiea > Carnegiea gigantea. Next base: position 105,889 of record JAKOGI010000475.1, on the reverse strand, counting down.
TAAACATGAGTTTCAATAGCTAAAATGAAGTTTATGGTTAGTAGTATTTTATAAGAACTCCGAGTATGCCTAATATGATAGTAAAGTATGAATACGTGATATGTGACTATTAAAGATACTATTGCCTGCAACGGTTTTGGTTTTAAGGGGGGTCGGGGGACATTCACTGAGCGTGTGGTTGCTCACCCCACTACTCTTTCCCCTTTTCCCCGGGTTTTCTTTATAACAGCAAAAAGTTGAATCAGCTATGTCAAAATGGAATCTGTTCATGCTTGCAAGGTGTCGTTTGTACTCATTTGAGGGGATCTTATGCGTTTAATAAAGTCATATTATGTATTCTCAGTTTGAAATGTTTGTAAACAGGTATTCTAAGTTCATGTAATGCATATTGTTTATAAGTCACTCTGTATGGCCGTATGAGCCAACCATCTAAATAGTTATGTGTCCTCTCGGTTAAAATTAGTTATGTTTTGGGATGTAAACCCCAATACTCCAGTTGTGTGAACCGTTGAGTTGTATCTTTCGCTTTTCGTTTATTAATGAACTATTCTGTTTGGTGTATTTCGAGTGGGTGGCTCGTTGAGTTATGAACTCCGGCATATGGCCGTTGAGTTTCTTTTAACGTTTTGCACTTCCATTGATTACAGGGACTTTTTGTAAAGCTTTTAGCCTGGAAACGGTCAGTTTTTAGAGGAAACTCTGCCCGTTTCGTCCCATGAATTAAGTAGAAAGTTAAGAAAACGTAACGCTCCTGAACCTAGAGGTTGGGGTTGTTACACATTACTTGTGATGTTCATTCAATTTAGGCTTCTGATTGTGATTTACATGATGTTTAGCGGCTAAATTCATAGTTTTGGATTGGGAGTATCCCCTATTATGCGAAATTGAATCATACTTTAGGTTTTCGTGAATCGTGCCTATGATTGTACATTGAAGTCTGGCCTAGTGTGCCAATTGATGGTTGAATTGCTTGAGAGAGTTTAGTTCACAGTTCTTGATTACGGTTTAGGAGATCAACGAAAGTTGAATTCTTTATCTAGAGCGACTTTATGAGCGATTGAGCTCCCTGATATGAAGGCAGTTAGGGTTTCAATTGGGAGTAATTGATTGCTAAATCTTGTAACTTTGATAATCTTAGTTTTCAGTCAATCTATTGACTGTTAAGAAAAGGCTTAGATGCGCTTTAAATTATAATATTTCCACTTTGATTATTTTCATGGACAGATTTGCATGATCTTGTTTACGATTCAGATAGCATAATAGTGTGGTGAACCCCAATCACGAACCTTTGACATTATTGAATTAGACAATTACATTAGCTCTCAATAGACTAAAACTGCTACATAGCAATAATCAACTTAAGTGGATTTTCGCCTAAATGAAGTGTTGCAAGTTAATTCAGTGATTGAAACAGGTTCCTTATGGACACGACGCTTTCTTGCCGTTGTTAGCTCCAACTGGCACTGTGTATTTGCGGTAACATTTTAACGTAACAAGTTTTTGGCGCCATTATTCGGGAACTTGTTTATTCCCACATCGAAAGCGATTCACAACGCTCCAGATTAGGCATTTTCTTTTCCTTTCTTTTTCTTTTTCCTTTCTCTCTATTGCTCTTTAAGCTTTGCTTGGACTTACTTACGCTTGGTGTAGTTTTTGGCTTTGTATGCACAAGCGCAGTCAGAGGGATCAACCACTCATTCCCTTCGGCCGTGAGATAGAAGCCATTGTGCGGAGGCAAAGTGGTGCAGGAAAGAGACAATAAGCACAAGTCGAGATGGCCGAGAGAAATCCTAGGGTGTTGCGGGACTATGTCTCACCGTAGACCACCGGCATCACCTCATCCATCGTCAACCCGACCGTTGAAGTGAACAACTTTGAGCTGTGACCTACTCTTGTGTCCTTCATGGAGAAGGACCAATTTAGCGGACATCCCACGGAGAATCCCCACATTCACCTTCGCAACTTCCTAGCAAAGTGTAATACAATCAAGCTGAATGGGGTCTCCACCGATGCAATTAGACCAAGGCTCTTCCCCTTCTCGCTGACGGACAGAGCTAGAGACTGGCTCCTCAATGAAGAGCCTAATTCATTCACCACCTGGGGGGCCCGATCAAGAGCTTTCCAAAGCAAGTACTTCCCCCCGAGTAAGACCACTAAGTTGAAAGCAGAAATTACTTTATTCTCTCAACGAGGTGATGAATCGCTATATGAAGCGTGGGGAGGTTCAAAGATCTTCAGCGCTAAGGCCCCCACCATAGAGTACCCGACTGGCTCTTAATCCAAACCTTCTACAATGGATTAGACCAGTAACTGAAGATGTCTGTTGACGCCACAGCTGGCGGTGCACTCATAGGGAAGTCAATAGAGGTTGTGAAAATCTTATTGGAGAAAATGGCCTCCAATAATTATCATTGGTCCAGCGAAAGAGCGACCCCAAAGAGGACCAGTGGGGTCTATGAAGTTAACGATGTGGACTTGCTTGCTAGTAAGGTTGATGCTCTAACACAGTGATTCGATAGGCTTAGGACTCCTTCTTCAAAGAGCTTGGTGGGGAGTTCCTCAGGTACAACGTCTGAGGTCGGGGCTCTTTGTGAGATTTGTGGCATTCACGGTCATGTTGCTGCCGAGTGCCAATCCACTTTCTCTGGTGTTGAGCATGCTAACACAACGCAAAACTATAGCCAACGCCTGTAAATTAACCCCTACTCAAACACTTATAACCCCGGTTGGAGAAATCACCCAAATTTCTCCTACCGCAATAACAACCCCATTCCACCCAATGCCACTCAACCCCAAGCTCCTGGTTTCCAATACAGGGCTCCCTATGCCCACCTCCACCTCAACAACAACCACGCCAGCCCAAGTCTAATTTGGAGAGTCTTATAGAGCACTTCATAACGACCCAAACCAAGACCAACGAGGCACTTCGTGAGTCGGTCAGTCAATTAAATTCTAAAATTGAGACTATGACCACTCACCAGAAGATGATGGAAAACCAATAGCCTAGATTACATAGTAAGTGAGCCATCTATCTAGGCCCCAGGGACATTTACTAGGTCAACATAAGACCAATCCTAAGGCTCAGATGAATGCCATCACATTATGGAGTGAGCAGGGAGTTAGAGGGTCCTCCAATGCCTATGAGGGAGGAAAGGAAAGAGGTTGATAATGAGGAAGATCATGAGAAGGAGGCCCCCATTGAGACTCCAAGTGAGAGGGTCCACACTGAAAGGAGCTAGGAGGTTTAAGCTGAGCATGTTTCACCTATATTGAAGCTATATAAACCTCCTGTGCCATATCCCCAGAGGCTACTGAAGGCCAAGGAGTAGTATAAGTATGGGAAATTCCTAGAGATGTTGAAGAATTTTCACATCAACATTCCCTTCCTGGAGGCTATCACTGACACATGCCCTCCTATACAAAGTTCTTGAAGGATTTATTATCCAATAAAGGGAAACTACTCGAGAATGCTACCGTGGCACTCAGTGAGGAGTGCAGTGCTATCATTCAAACAAGTTGCCTCCTAAGCTTTCAGATCCAGGAAAATTTTCCATCCTTTATTCAGTTGGGGATGTGACTATCAACAAAGCGTTATGCGATCTTGCGGCTAGTGTAAGCCTTATGCACTACTCGATATGCGATAACCTGTAAGTGGGGGATTTGGAGACCCACTACCATCTCTTTACAGTTAGCTGATAGATCCGTCAAGTACCCTATGGGTATTCTTGAGGATGTTCCACTACAAGCAGACAAGTTCTTTATCCCATGTGATTTTGTTGTCATGGAAATAGAGGAAGACTCCTGCATCCCCATTACACTTGCGCGACCCTTTCTAGCTACTGTGGGAGCAATGATAGATGTAAAGAACGGTAAGCTCTCCCTTCAAGTAGGGAATGAAAAGGTGGAATTTAGCTTGCCACAATCCATGGCCTCCCCCACCTCAGGCGACTCGTGCTGCAAAGTCAACGTGCTAGAGAAAGCACTTAATCAGGAGGCCAAGACTCACCATTCTGTGGAGGATCCACTAGAGGCTACATTGATCGACTACTATGTGACCAACTCCCATTCTAGAGAGAAGGAGGACTATGCTAGGCTCCTCAACGAGTCCACTGCCTATGCACCTAGGCAGTCCCCCGAGGAGGGCCTTAGTGTGGAGGAACTCACCTCTAAGGAGCAGAAGAAGTGCCCATCAAAGGTAGAGTTGAAGCCTCTACCTCCACATCTCAGGTATGACTTTCTTGACTTGGCTCATTAGTTCCCTATTATTGTTAGTGCTAACCTAGATGGCCCCCAGTTGGAAAAATTATTGGATGTGCTTCGAAAGCATAGGGCTGCCATTGGTTATAGCATTGATGATATTAAGGGACTCAATCCTTCATTATGCATGCATCGCATCTTTCTTGATGAAGGTTATCTCCTTTCCCGACAACCTTAACGTTGCCTAAATCCTAATATACAAGAGGTAATGAAAAAGGAGGTCGTCAAATTACTTAATGCTGGGATCATCTACCTTATCTCAAATAGTCAGTGGGTGAGTCCAGTTCAGGTAGTTCCCAAAAATGGCGGGATGACCATCATTAAGAATGAGCAAGATGAGCTCATCTCGACTAGGACTGTGACTGGATGGCAAATGTGTATTGATTATCGTCGATTGAATCAAGCCGCCTGGAAAGATCATTTCCTCCTCCCCTTCATTGATCAGATGCTGGAAAGGCTGGTAAGGCATTCCTTCTTCTGTTATTTGGATGGATACTCTGGTTTCTTTCAAATTCCTATCCATCCCGATGACCAGGAGAAGACGACCTTCACATGCCCTTATGGTACCTTTACTTATCGAAAGATGGCTTTTAGGTTATGTAATGCGCCTGCCACTTTCCAGCAGTGCATGACTACAATATTTTTTGATCTTATTGAAGACATCATGGAGGTATTCATGGATGACTTCTCTGTTTATGGAGGTACCTTTGACCTTTGTTTAGAAAATCTTACAAGGTACTCTGTAGATGTGAGGAAATTAACCTAGTATTGCATTGGGAAAAGTGCCATTTCATGGTATAAGAGGGGGTCGTACTAGGTTATGTCATCTGTGCTAGGGACATCAAGGTCCATAAAGCTAAGGTTGAGGTTATCGAGCGATTACCCCCTCCTACTTCGGTAAACGGGGTGCGAAGTTTTCTTGGTCATGCTGGATTCTATCGTCACTTCATCAAGGACTTCTCCAAGATTGCTAAACCTTTAACCCAACTTCTAATCAAAAATCCCCCGTTTATTTTTACTGATGAGTGCCATAAAGCATTTTACAGGATTAAGCAGACACTAATTTTTGCCCCCATCATACAGTCACCCAATTGGGATCTCCCTTTTGAGATCATGTGTGATGCCAGCGACCATACGGTATGGGCAGTCTTGAGGCAGAGAAGAGACAAGAAGCCAGTGATGATCTACTATGCCGGTAGGACATTGGATGAGGCCCAGCAGAACTATACAACGATTGAAAAGGAATTGCTTGCAATCTTATACAAGATGGAGAAGTTTTGATCTTACCTTTTATACTCCAAGGTCATAGTGTACATAGATCATTCTGCACTCAAGCATCTCCTTGAGAAGAAGGATGCGAAGCATCACCTCATTTGGTGGATACTACTACTCCAAGAGTTTGACATAGATATCAGGGACAAGGCAGGGGCTAAAAATGTGATTGCAGACCATCTTTCTAGACTTATGCTGGAGCAGTTAGATGGTCCCTTGAATGATGTTTTCTCTGATGAGCATTTAATGCTTATCTCTTCTGCTCCCGCTCCATGGCTTGCTGACATTGCAAAGTACCTAGCTTCGGGAGTCATGCTACATAGCTTGCCCTCCCATCAAAAGAAGAAGTTATTCCATGATGTCAAGCACTATTTTTGGGAGAAACCTTTCCTTCATAAGCTGTCTAAGGATGGGATCTACAAGCGTTACCTCCCCAAGGAGGAGATTTAGAGCGTGATTTCTTATTATTATGGCTCTCCATACGGGGGACATGCTAGCACCTCCAAGACTGCAGCTAAGTTCCTCTAAGCTGGGTTCTTTTGGCCTTCACTCTTCACGGACGTTTACACATATGTTCACTCATGTGATCACTGCCAACGGATGGGGAATTTATCAAGGAAGAATGAGATGCCCCTTAACTTCACCCTTAAAGTTGAGATCCTTGATGTTTAGGGCATCGACTTCATGGGCCCTTTTTCCATCCTCGAGGGGCAACAAGTACATCCTAGTCGCAGTGGATTACGTCCCTAAGTGGGTGGAGGCCGTGGCTAGCCCTACTAATGATTCTAAAGTAGTGGCTAAGCTATTCAAGAGGACTATTTTTCAACATTTTTGACTTCCGAGGGTGCTCATTAGCGACAGTGGGATGCACTTCATAGACAAGAAACGGGAAGCTCTCTCAAAGAAATATACAGTGCACCATAAGTGTGGACTTGGATACCACCCTTAAACTAATGGCCAAGTGGAGATCTCTAACCGTGAAATCAAGTCTACTTTGAAGAAAACGGCAGCAAGATCATGAAAAGACTGGACAGACAAGCTTAATGATGCCCTTTGGGCCTACTGCATGGCCTTCAAAACTCCCATCGGCACCAACCCTTTTTGGCTCATCTATGGTAAGGCTTATTATCTCCCTGTGGAGTTGGAATATAAGGCCTATTAGGCCATCAAGCACTTTAATTTTGATTTAAAGTCTACTGGAGAGAAAAGGTTGGTTCAATTGAACGAACTTAAGGAGATCCGATTGGATGCCTATGAAATTTCAAAGCTCTATAAGGAGAGAGCCATAAGATGGCATGATCGGTTTATCAACAGGAGAGAGTTTAGGTAAGGTGACTTGGTTCTCCTATTCAATTCTAGATTGAAGCTCTTTCGTCAGAAACTCCGCTTCTGATGGTCGGGTGCCTTTAAAGTGCTAAAGGTGTACCCTTATGGCGCTATTGAGATAGCTACAGACGCCACAGGGTCCTTCAAAGTGAATGGCTCTAGGCTCAAACATTACATTGCTGGTGAGCTAATTAAGGGAAAGGTTCTTGTGACCTTCCCGATGTTCTTCCCGCCTAGAAGTCACCTACAGTCAAGCTTGGGACCTAAAACAAGTGGCTTATGGGAGGCAACCCAAGCACGAAGGAGGTAGCAGGGCATGATTTGGGGATCCCTTCAGGAAAAAATGGTGTTCTTGGAAAGTGTGTAGAAATTTTTCAGGCGCACGACCATGCAATAGTGATGTACAACCATGCTTCAGGACCCGAAGCTATGCACAGTCAGATGCCCGGCCGTGCGCCTACCCCTGCGCAACTGGGTAAAAAAAAGAGGACGCACGGTTGCCCGTGCGTAAATGCACAACTATGCGCCCCCTTTTAAATCTCGATTTTCTCTTTCCTTATCGCCCATTTCTCACTTGACCTTCTCTCTCTCTCTCTCCATCTCCCTCAAACCCACAGCAACACCCACCTCGCCGGCCACTGCCACCGGCTGACCATCTCTGCCGGCATCCTCCTCTTCCTGTTTATCTCTCTTTCGTCTCACACTCTCTCACTCACTCTCTCTCCATTTGCCCTCTCCCTCTCTCGAGCCCGTCACTCTCTCGCTGGCCATACCACCCGATGACCCGCACTGCCGACACCCCCCTTGTCGGCGTCTTCCTTTCTCTTCTTCCTCCACCCACAAACTCCTTCTCTCTCCTCTCTCACCCCCAAAAATGACCCGAAACCCTAACCTTTTAAGCCCCTTGATATCCACCATCTAAACCCAAATATGGGTTTACTTTGGTTAATTGGTGCTACCTTTGTGCGAATTTTGTCCATTGGAAGCTTGCATTGTGGTTTTGATCCTTGTTTGTGCACCCGGTTTAGGGTAATTTGGTTGTTGCCGCCTACACCATGACCATTGCTCCCAAGAAGTGTTTGAAGTCCGCCGCCGCCTCCACTAGCTTAGCGGCCCGAGGTAGCTCCTCCATCCCCATGTACTTAACAAGTACAATCTTGTTTTTATGGATGCCAGACATGCCTCTCGTTATGATGCAGCAGTTAGTAGAAAGATTTGTGCTTCTAACTATATAGATGTAGAAATGCTTGCTACGTTGCATCTGTATGATTATTTGAGGCTTTTGTTGCGTAATCTTGGTTGGGAGAATTTTATGGAATTGCAAGAGCCCATTTATGAACGGCTTGTATGGGAGTTTATGAGCTCTTTGATTGTAGAGCTTAACCGCAAGTTTGATGAGGTTAAAGGGTATATATGATTTAGGTTGTTTAACCACACTCATGAGATGTACCTTGTCCGGTTTAATGAGTTATTGCATTTGCCTCCCTCTGGTGCTACTATCCCCGCCCACGTCGAGTATAAACCGTGGAGTTTTTGAACAACTCTTACCTATTTGGGGTGGAGGTACGAGGTGCAACCTACTAAGGCTATGTGGATTTAAAATCCTATGCTTCGTTACCTCTAGTGCCTTACTGCCGATCATGTCTTTCCCCGAGCCAATAGTTAAAATGGGGTTAGAACCGATGAGCTCTTCATTCTTTGGGCTGCCTTGAATAGAAAGGCCGTCAATACGGGTGCTTTAATAGCCGACCACCTTGATGAGCATGCTAGATCAACTAAGGTGGTTATTGGTGGGGGTGTTATCGTTACATCTTTGGCCAAGGCTTTGGGCTATAGCGCTCAGGTTGATGCTTTGAACATCTTCTACCGCCTGGGCTGCATTATTCTAATCACTTGCATCAAAATGAAACTACTCAAAGTGCTCAAAGGCGGTCAGCTGTGGCTTAACCATCATAGTCACGCTCTTTTTCCTTTACCCAACCAAGCCAAGACCACTATTACTCGCCCTTCTAACCTTGTGTATAATGATGATGAGGATGGTGAGTCTGGGGGTGAGTCAGATGGCGGTGGTGATGATGGTAGTGATGATGATGTTAAGGACGTCCCTCGAGGTCAGAGGGGCAGGAGGCGAGCTCCTAAAGGACCTAATGCTGGCACCTCTGGCACTGCTGCTACTTCTTCTGGGGCCATGAGTCCTTTCATGTTTCAGATAGTCTTTGACTGTCTTGATCAGTTATAAGTTCAGAATTAGAAGATCTTATGCAACTAGCAGAACATGGATCACCTAGTTCACTATGCATATAAGCAGCATCAGTGGCCATACTCGCCACCTAATTGGCGACCTAGTGGCCCCCCGGGGCCCTGCTGATTCATGTATTGTGAGTATACTCCCCATCCCTGCATTTGGATTTTTTTCTATTCATTAGGGATAATGAAATGTTCAAACAGGGGGGAGTGGGTTCTATATTGTTATCTTTAAGGTGCATCTTATGGAGGATTAAGGTTGTGCATCTTGTATATACACTTTTGCATTTAACATTTTAATTGCATGATTAGGATCCATTAGTTGCACTTCTGTTTTTGCTTTTTGTTGAGCATGTAGTTTAGCGCTTTTAAGTTAGAAAATCTACAACGCAAAAGGAGATCTGTTGAGTGGGGAGCGCATAAGCTTTTGAGGTAACCCCTTTCACCCTACTCTTCATTACCCTTCATGCGTTTTATTGCTTTCCTAGTTAGATTTACTACTTCTATTTTTTTTAAAAAAAAGACCTGAAATTGGTTGTGAAAACCCCTCTAGTGATGACATGCAAGGGGTAATGATATGTTTGATGGTTCTGTTGGCCTTTGATGAATGAGGCTCAATTTGGGTGAACTCTTGTGAAAGGATTATGAAAATGATTTGGCCTCTTGGTTATTGTGTGCTTGTGCATGTGCCTCAGAGAACTGTCATGTTGTGAAATGTTTGAACTTGGATTGTGAGCCAACCTTTTGAGTTATTGTTCGGAGTTTGGTAAAAAGACCAGTGAAACTTTTGAGCCGATAAGGACTATTCATTTTACATAGTCTAAACTCCTTTTCATGAGCGATAAAACCCTCCTGTGTGTGTACCTCTAGAACTTGGCTTGACTCTCTTCGAAATCACACTTTGCATATGCATAATGTTGATATGATTGAGGCATTCATTTAGATTGTAAGCTACATGAGCTAAAAAGCCGTCACCTGTTATTAATACCTTTGCTAGCCCCTTTGAGCTTTTCCTTGTCATTTGGTTCACCCTTGTCTACTTAGCCCTTGGCTTGAAATGAACTTACTGACCCTTAGCCAAGTTTGTAGAGCAATGCTGTGAATTATAATTGGTTGGCAAATGTATTGGTTGGTGTTCTTCAGGATAGGTTGCTAGGTTGTTGTTATTTGTTGGGAATGAGGAGTTGAAATTGTCTTAGCCTTTGCCATACATCTTTCTCCATTTGCTGAAAAAAAAGACGAGGAAATGCAAAGAAAAACAAAAAAATAGAAAACAAAGCTGTCAAAAAGAAAAAAAGAAGGTATGGAAATAAAATGTTTGGCATTGGCGTCTCTTCAATAAATGTTTCAACTCCTCTTTCTTAACACCTAGCTGAGCAGGTAGTGATAATGATGGTGTGAGGATGCAGAGTTGGTCTTGAAATGCTCTACTTGGGTAATTAGCTTCTCTTTGCCTAAATATTCCCCTCCTTACCTCAGACCCTAGCCCCATCATATCCCTAAAAACCCTTATGATTAACATTTGTGTGCATGACTTCAGTGGTGGAGAATCGAGAGTTTTTGGCAAGCCTATGGTAGTGTTCATACACTGAGAGCGGCCTTGAGTGTTCACTTTACCCTAAACACATGAGAGGAGTATTCCATTCTTCTTACCCCCAAGAGATGAGGATATGCCAATCTCATTATCTGACTAGCAGTTTAGGGATGGCATGACATATCTAGGTAGTTTGATATGGATATCAATTCAAGCACCACGAACTGTGGTTTCTACTCTTGTTGAGACACTTGTGCTCCAAAAAGTTGGGTTATACACTAATTTAACCCGCACCTATTGAATACGATCGTCATTACTTGCCTGAGGAGGTTGGTACTTTGAGGTGCATCTATCTCCTGGGCCTTTTTGATTTATGACCTTGCATGGGGACAAGCAAGGGATAAGTAGGGGGGAGTTGATAAACCTCTATTTTGACTGATTTTTAATCCTAACCTTTTTCTTCCCTAATCTCTTGACTTAGCAAGAAAAGGGTGAGCGTGCTTTCTTTAGCTTATTTTGTGCTTACAAGTGGCATTGTTGGGTTTTCAGGTGCTTTGCCTAAAAATATGAGAGTTTTACAATCTTGCTGAAAAGGAAAGCTTTAGGAGTGGAATCCCAGAAAGAATGGAGCTTCGATGAAGCCCCGGGGACCAAAAGAAGCAAAAATAGTAGCTACAACAGACGCACGGCCAGTTGCAGGGTGCGCACAATCGTGCTTTGAAGCCAGAAGCTATGCACGGTTGTCCACACGACTGTGCGTCCCAACCGTGCAAGTCCCTAAAGACGCACTGTTGCCCGTGTGTATGCACACGACCGTGCACCCCTTAATTTTCACAGCTTAATTATTTCGCTGTAGTGGTTAAGGGTATCTTATGTTAGACTTTTAGAGAGCATGATTGAGAGGCGATTTTAGGGTTCTTTTTTTGGTTCTTTTCGCTCCTTTCTAGCATCAAATTGAGAGTTGAATTCAACGATTATTGTGGATCATTCATTGTAATCAACTCAAGTTTGTACCTTTTCCTTCACATCTTGTGATCTTACCCTAATTTTCATTACTGTATCACATTCATTCAATTTAGACTTGTGATTGTGATTTACATGATGTTTAGCGGCTAAATTCATAATCTTGGATTGAGAGTAGCCCCTATTATGCTTAATTGAGTAATGATTTAAATTTTCGTGAATTGTGCCTATAATTGTAAATTGAACTCTTGCCTAGTGTGCCGATTAATGGTTAAATTGCTTCAGAGAGTTTAATTCACAGTTCTTGATTACAGTTTAGGAGATCAATGAAAGTTGAATTCTTTATCTAGAGTGATTTTATCAGCAATTAAGCTCCCTGATGCGAAAGCAGTTAAGGTTTCAATTGGGAATAATTGATTGCTAAATCTTGTGAATTTTGATAATCTTAGTTTCATAAAGATAGATAACTAGGATTAACTCAGTCAGTCTATTAACCTTTGAGACAAGGCTTAGATGTGCTTTAAATTGTAATCCTTTCCACTTTGATTATTTTCATGGACAGATTTGCATGATCTTGTTTATGATTCATGTAGCATAATAGTGTGGTGAACCCCAATCCCAGACCTTTGACATTATTGAATTGGACAATTACAGTAGCTCTCAGTAGATTAAAGCTGCTACCTAGCAATAATCAACTTGAGTTGATTTTCACCTAAATAGAGTGTTGCAAGTTGATTCAGTGATTGAAAACAAGTTCTTGTGGATACGACCTATACTTATCGTTACTAGCTACAACTGGCACCATTCACTTGTGGTAACATTTTAACATAGCACATAATTATGTAACATCATATTAAGGGCAAGTAGTGGTGGCAATTGATTAGATTCAGATTGGGTAAACCATCATCTGCATCCATCAAACGCTTTCTTCTACTTCATCCAATCCACCTCTCATTTGTGAAAATCGAATCCAATCTATCCATCCACCTTCTACAGGGGAAAATTGATGGATTGGGTTGTAAAACGGGAGATGAAAGCTTATGTCTAACATATTTGTAAGTTTATGAGAGAAAAATAGTTTTGGCTTTTCCAATGTTTATAAAAAGATATTTAGGCACAAGAAATGAATAAATATCATAATCATCACGTTAATTTAACGAAAATCACAAATTAACAATATAATAGTGCAAAAAGGGGTAAAATTTAAAGGGAAAAAATAAAAAATAAACTAATTATCAATAGGGGATAAATAATTACATGATTAACCGATGATAGATTGGATGGTGGGTTGGATGAAGCATCACTTGGATCTAACCCAATCCGTCAAGCCATCATCTATCATCCATCCATCATCCATTTATTTTAGGTTTTCACCTATTTTTGATGGATGCACATAAGAACTCAACTCATACTTTAGGCTGAATGCAAGCTAGCTAAGCACAAATGAGAACATTAGCTAGAGTTAGGTGAATCTAAATAATAGGGAGGAAAGATTACACGAAATTAAACCTATTCTTGGATATAGAAATTACCACCAAAAGCAAGCTGAGGGCCCTTAATCTGATTTAGGATATAGAAGCACCACCTAAATAAGGATTAAAACTCACTTGATTATCACCCAGCTCAGCCTAAGCAAGGATAAGCAAGTAAAGTGTTTTAAAACATTTAAAGGTGCAAAGCTCAACTTTCTTAATTCAATTATCAAAGATGATTACCATATGAGGTTCTAAAACCCCTTATACACGTATATCCCTCACTGCCTAGCATAGGAGGAGGTTTCTTCCAACTTAGGAAACCTCTAAACTTGTTTAAGATAACAAAACTTTCAAAGCATGTTAAATTAAGCTAATTACAAACAATGAGTCCAATAAATCCAAATACTAATGACTAATCTCAATCTTGATGATGTTAATTAGCTTAAAGGACTTCTGTCCATATGGAGAAGAGAGAAAAGTGGCTGCTCCTCCTCCCGTTTTGTGGCTGGCCAACCGTATTGCACTTGGGGTCTTCGCCCTTGCATTCAAGTGGTTCATGCATTGCCTAAGCAGTGAAGAGTGCATAAGGATGTTTCCAACTATCTTAGGTATCCAACGAGGCAAGGAGACAACTCCAACAAATCTTCCTAAGAGGGAAAACCTGTAGGTGAAGCAACCAGGCTCAAAGAGCTGGTTTTTGCTTGGTGTTGTTTCAGCAACGTTTCCTTGTTCTTGTTGACTTCCACTTGGTTTCGTGCTTGGGGGGGATCCTCAGCATGCTAACAAACTCCCCTGACAAGAACTCAAGGCTGAATCATGTTTAAGGTGCTTGAAACACCTAATAGACCAAACCAGGCAGATTGAGCATAATCAAAAATGTTGGACTTGATTTAACTTGTGCTAGATTTAACAAAATGGCCTTAATTCTTTAACATGTGCTAGATTTAACTTGAACTTACTTGCATGCCTAGATAGCTAACTTTCTCAAATATCATATTAATCAAAAATGTTTGACTTAAATCTTATGGAGGCCTAAGAAATAATATACACAAAACCAGACGTTTGCTCGGACTCGAACCTGGGACCTTCTGATTTCAACCGTAGCAAAATGTGGGTCATTCGTTAGACTTCAGCTAGTGAATTTGGGTTACCTTGACTGATTTGTAAATCTAAATTAGGCTACATTGATGGACCTCCATCATCCTCGCCTCGTTGAGAAGAATTTGACCTCAAATCAGTTATGTAATCATCTTCCACATTTGGGCTTAAATCAGCTACATTGAATATGGCTAAAACGCCATAGTTCGCAGGGAGATCAAACTTGTATGCATTGGCATTAACTCGTTCCAAGGCCTCAAATGGACCACCTATTCGTGGCATAAGCTTGTTTTTTGCATTGTGATGGAAAACACTCTTGTCTGAGGTGAATCTAAACTAGTTCTCCAGGTTAAAATACCTTCTTCTTCTTGTGTTTGTTGATTAGGCTTGGTATGACATATCAACCTTCTCAATTCTACCCTTCACTGGTTCATGGAGTTTCTAGATTTGTTCCACATGCTTGGCAGCATCCACGCTTGCCTTTTGATCCATAGGCCATGGCATAAGATTAAGAGGACTTAAGGGATCAATTCCATAGACCACCTTAAATGGAGATAAACCAGTAGCATTGCTAGGTGGTTTATTGTAAGCAAATTCAATGAGGGGGAGTAATAAATCCCAAGCTTTTGAATGAGGTTTAACCAAAGCTCTAAGGAGTGTGCCTAAGGTTCAATTAGTTACCGCAGTTTGTCCGTCTGTTTACGAATGACAAGTGATACTATACTAGAGCTTAGTACCTATCTTCTTTCACAAAGTAATCCAAAAGTGACTAAGAAACTTAGTGTCTCGATCTAAAATAATAGATCATGGAATACCATGTAATCTCATTAATTCCTTGAAATATAACTCTCTAACATGTGTAGTATCCTTGGTCTTGTTGCAAGGCATGAAACAGGCCATCTTGGAAAACTTGTCCACTACTAGAAAGATTGAATCCTTGTTCCTTCGGGCTTTAGGTATGCCTTGGATGAAATCCATACTCATATTAACCCATGGGAGAGTGGGAACTAGTAGAAGAGTGTATAATCCTTGGGGTGACGAGTGACTTTTAGCCACTTGACATATAGCACACCTCCTGAAGATATCTTGGACATCTTTACTCATGCTTAGCTAAGACTAAGCGGGAAATTTTCTAGACTTACTTGGAGAAAATAAAGAGGCCTTAGGATGGATCTTAGGAGGTGTCAAAGGTATTAGCCCTATAGCTGTGCAACACAAGATCCATTTAAAGGACAGTGTTAGACCTTACCGGGACCGACAAAGAAGGTTCAACCCGACTCTGCAGGAAGTGGTTAGGAAGAAAGTGTTGAAGTGGCTAGACCATAAGATCATATACCCTATTTTTGATAATCAGCGGGTTAGTCCTGCTCAAGTCGTTCCTAAGAAGACCGGCATCACTATGATTAGGAATGATAAGAATGAGCTAATTCCAACTCGAGTCCAGTCTAGATAGAGGCTATGTATTGACTATAGGAAATCAAATGCAGCCACCCGTAAAGACCATTTTCCATGCCCTTTCATAGACTAGATGTTAGAGAGGTTAACTGGACATTCATATTACTGCTTCCTTGATGGGTACTCCAGCTATACCCAAATCTCTATTGTTCCCGAGGATCAGAAGAATACAACCTTTACATGCCCCTTTGGCACCTATGCTTTTAGGAGGATGCCTTTCGGTCTATGTCATGCTCCTACTACTTTCCAGAGATTCATGATTTCTATATTCTCTGATTTGGTTGAACAATGCATGGAGATTTTCATGGATGGTTTTTCTGTATTTGGGTGCTCTTTTGATAATTTAACTAACTCAGAAAAAGTTTTCAAAGGATGTAGGGAGAAAAATTTGACTTTAAACTGGGAGAAGTGTTACTTTATGATAAAAAAGGGGATAGTATTAGGCCATGTGATTTCTTGTGATGGTATTCAGGTTGATAAGGTTAAGATTGATTTAATTGCTAATCTTTCCCTTTCCACCTGTGTGAAAGATGTTAGGTCTTTTCTTGGACGTACTGGATTTTATCGTAAATTTATTTAAGACTTTAGTAAAATTTCTAAGCCCTTGTCTAGTCTTCTAGCTAAGGATGTACCCTTCCACTTTTCTAAGAAGTGTGTAGAGGCATTTACTAAGCTCAATGAAGCCTTAACCACTGCCCTCATTCTATATCCTCCTGTATGGGGCGAGCCTTTTGAATTGATGTGTGATGCTTTTGACTATGCTGTTGGGGTTGTTCTAGGACAATGCATTGATAAGAAACCCCATGTGATCTATTATGCTAGCCACACATTAAATGATGCTCAGATGAATTACACTATGACAGAGAAGGAGTTTTTAGCTGTGGTCTTCGCTATTGAGAAGTTTAGACCTTACTTGATAGGTTTTTATGTCATTATTTTTACTAATCATATTGCACTTAAGCACCTACTTTTAAAGAAGGATGCTCAGCCTAAACTCGTGAGATGGATGCTTTTACTGCAGGAGTTTAACTGTGAGATTAGAGACAGAAAGGGTTCTGAAAACCCTGTTGCTGACCACCTATCTCAGATTGTATGTACTAAGGGTACTGAGGCCCTTATTTCTGAGTGCTTCTCTGATGAGCAATTATTCGTGATCCATTCTGACCCTTGGTATGCTGATATTGTGAACAATCTTGTTACTAGTAAACTGCCTGAGGGTTAGAATAAGCATGATCGGGATAGGTTTTCACACTTGGTTAAATTTTACTTATGGGATGATCCTTACCTGTTTAAATATTGTTCTGGTCAAATTATGAGGAGATGTGTCCCAAACCATGAGATTATAAGCATTTTGTCGTTTTGCTATGACCAGGCCTATGGAGGGCACTTTAGTGAAAAAATGACTGTGGCCAAAGTACTTCAATGTGGATTTTATTCGCCCACTTTGTTTAAAGATGTCCATGTATACTATAGGAGATATCCTAAATGTCAGCAGTTAGACCATATCACTAGAAGGGATATGATGCCCTTCAACCCCATTATTATTGTGGAGATTTTTGATGTATAGGGTGTTAATTTTATGGGACCATTTCTAATTTCTTCTGGGAATGTGTATGTTCTATTAGCTGTTGATTATATGTCTAAGTGGGTTGAGGCTATCCCCACTACGAATAATGAGGCTAGGGTTTTGGTGAAGTTTCTGAGGGAGAACGTATTTTCTAGGTATGGCATGCCTCGTGCAATCATTAATGACCAAGGTACCCACTTTAACAATCGATCCTTTGATTCATGACTAAGACGATACTCTATTATCCATAGGCTAGCTACTCCTTATCATCCCCAAACTAGTGAACAGGTGGAAGTGGCCAACAGGCAAATTAAAATGGATTTTAGAGAAAACAGTTAACAAGAACAGAAAAGGTTGGGCCGACAAGCTTATTGATGCCTTATAGGCTTATAGGATGGCTTTCAAGACACCCTTGGGTATGTCGCCTTACAGGGTAGTGTATGGGAAGCCTTGTCATCTTCTAGTTGAGCTTAAGCATAGAGCTTGGTGGGTTATTAGGAACCTTAACTATGATCTTACTGCAGCAGGTGAGGAGAGGCGACTGCAGTTGAGTGAGTTAGAGGAGATCCAATCTGAGGCCTATGAGAGTGCTGGATTGTCTAAGGAGAAGGTGAAGTTAGTTCATGATAAGATGATTATTAGGAAGGACTTTGCCCTAGGCACGAAAGTGCTCCTATATGATTCGAGACTGTACCTCTTTCTAGGTAAGCTTAGGTCCCGCTGGATGGGTCCTTTTATCGTTACTCATGCATTTCTTTATGGTGCAGTTGAGATGCAGGATCCTGCTACTGGAGCTAAACAGAAGGTCATTGGTCAATGATTGAAGCAATTCCTCGAACTCCCTACAGAGGAGGATGTAGAGTGTCTGATGCTCCACGAACCACCTAGTGATTACTGATGGGTGGTGAGGTAGTTCGGGGGCATTCAATATCCGAACTGATAGTATTGTTCTCTCCCTTCTATATGGTGTATATGGTATACTTTGTTTTCTTCTTTTTTCTTGATACTCCCTTTCCCACAATGCGGATATTGTGCAATCTTGGTGTGGGGGAGGGGAAGCTATGCTTCAAAATTTTGAAAAAAAAAAAACCCCCAGAAAAGATTTTCTTTGTAATATTGGGGAGTTGTATTATCCTGATTAACTTTTGAGCCCTTGGACTTAATGTCAGGTTGTATATGAGTACTGTGTACATAGTAGACGTTGACCCCAAGAGTATCATTTTGTATCCCAATTCTAATCCTGACAGTTCATTGTAACTTGAGTCCAATCCTGAATCACATAGCACCATTGTCTTAAGAATTTAGGCAACCATGGGTGGATCCCCCACTTATCGTTTATTTGTTTCATTAAAAAAAAAAAATGGCAAGAAACATCAAGAATAAAAAGTCTTAGAATTGGGTATGACAAGTATCCCTTTGAGGCATGCGCTACTGGGTGGTACCCTTTGAGGCAATATTGCTACTGGGAAAACTTGCAAAGAAAATGATTGAGTTGATAAAGTTGGCAAGTGGGACTGATTATGGTTAGCCGAACCCTTGAGATGATAGTACACTAGCACAGTGAGCACTAGGACGGATTCACCAATGCAAGGGCTTATGGCGTGAAAAATTGGTGCATGGATGTCATCTTTGGTGACCAATTATGTATGGTTTGATACTTAGGTTACAGGGGTGATTTATTGATCAAGTGTGTACAGCTTTCCCTAGTGTATATGTATGTACGTTTGAGGAAAAAAAAAATCAAAAACATTTTCTATTGTCTTTCTCTTTTTCTTTTTCTTTTAAAATATTTTATGGGTATATCTTCTGCAAAATCTCACGAGGCCACACTCATCCACTAGGGGGAACCTAGGGGTTTAAAGGGCTTGTTGCAAGTGCTAAGTGCAACCGTGATTTCTATGAAAGTGAGTTAGGTGTCTTACTTAGATATTTTTTTTTTTCATTTTGCTCGAGGACGAGCAAAGTCTGTGTGGGGGTATTTGTTTGAGCATTAGAAGTGTCAAATTAAGTACTTCTAATCACTTAGTTTTCATTCGTAATCGAGATTATTTTTGAATTTTATTTGTTTATTTGTTGTGATGAAAATCTGATTGATTGGGCTAAAATAAAAGAAGAAGAAGAAATAAGGGAAAAAAAAAAAGAGAGAAGGACCCAACCCGGAAGAGAAGCCCAGTTGCAGCCTCTTAGCTTCCCAGCTCCCTACTTTCCTTTTCTCAGCAACCACAAATTGGAAATTGAAGGGAAAATTGGGATTTTGGGTGAAAATTGGAATATGGGTGTTATTCTGAAAGTAAAAAATTCGATTTTTTTTTAAGGCAATCTTTGTAACTAGGAAATTAGCATTAGTATAAATGGAGGCTTTAGGAGACTCTTGGTGATCATCAATTCATCAATTCTTCTTCTCTTGTTCTCTTATAGTATTGGTGTAGTTCTTAAGAATTATTGTAATTCAGTTGAAATTTGATTTCAAACTCTTGTTTCAATTTAAATTTCGAGTTTCAGTTGTCATTCAAGTTATTAGTTCAAGTATTATTTCTCTAATTTCATTTCAATTCGAGCCTTCCACTCTCAAGTTGGAATTTCTCTACAAGAGTTCTCTTTTAAAATTCAAGTTCAAAGGTGACTCTCAAAGATTCAATCTCTATTCATGGATTTCTTGATTATAGCTCATAATTTCTCCTCCTGAGGTAAGTTCTTTCTTCCTTCTTACTTTGTGCTAGCTTTAGTTTAAATTTCACATTTCATGTTTGGGTTATATTAATTCTACCTTATTTCTTTGTTGTTAACTTTAGTTTCAATTAGTTTTAGTTAAATTCCAGTGTTTCATCTTAGTTTAAATTCTTGATTATTATTTGGAATTAATTCTTGTTTGTCTTGATTAGTTTAATAGTTAGATTCTAGTAATTAAGCTCGATCAATCTCTGTGGACGACCCATAAAATGCTACAACCATGGCTGTACAAACCCCAATAATCCCTGTTGTAGGGACCATCTGGCTCTGTTGGCGCAAATCGAGGATCTAGATTCAGGGCCAAAGGTACAATGCCATGGTAAAATGCATCACAACATTGCCCATTAGCACCAACGACCTCTACTAACCAATACAGAAAACTAAAATCTAATTACACTTAGATTAATAAACATGCAACATATTATAGTCACTAATTTAAATAGTAGAAAACAAAACATAATGCTAGTCTAAAGGAATTAATATAAATAATCTAAACTATACATCGTGCGAGGATGAAAGTAACTAAAGATTATATCTTTATCAAACTCGAAATTAAACAAACAGAAGAGAAAGAAAGCAAAGAGAAAAAGAGATAGGAAGTTTCGATTTTTGAAAGATTGGTTCCCCTAAGTTGCTTATTTGAGCAATTTGGGAACTATGACATTGAAGATTACAAGCCTTGACTTGTGCCTAGAAGAGTTTTGAGGATGGATTTGATAAGAATTTGTTTAGGTTCTCTAAACCTTATAGCGTTTTCTCTCTAATTTCCAGTGTTTTCTCACCAATTTTTTGATGTGTTCCTCTCTGATTTTCTGATGTAAGTATGACGCATTTAACCTTAGGTGTCGTAGTGCTCGAAGGGATAATCTGAATTGATTTAGAGAAAGGAGACATAATTCAAATCATAGTAGACTTAACCCGAATAGACACATCTATTTAGCTAAGACTCTATTAGGCAGGCACCCCACCCATTCCTCGGCTGGGTTGCAGATAGCACAATTTATTTTACCTATAACATTGTCATCTGACATCTATTTTGAGTTGTTCTTTTTTGTACATGAAAGCCTATTGAGTCTATTTTCTAATGAAACTAACTTCATAATTTTTGAATAAGTGTGGAAAAACATACATGTAGAATAGTAAACATGTCTCATTTTCAACGCAAGCCCCCAATATTCAACTTATATCTTTTTCATTGTTTGTCATATTTTGGTCTATATTATCTCCTTGGAAAGCTTGTTACATAAAGAATGCTGATATCTAATCCCAATAATTAATGCACCCTAGAATTGGGTGAAAATGCATAATGAATCTCAACACGATGCCAAACCCCGTCAATTTGGGCATATTTAGGTTGTTTGGCTTTTGGATCCTTTAGTGAACATCTTTGGGTATGAATGTGTGGGTTAACGGTTGTCAGCATATTTTAAGGGTCTTTATTTTCAATATTCGAGGGTCTAAGTCACATTCGATCAGTTTATCATCATCGAGCATTTTATAAAAAAGAAGCACTTTTTAGGTGTCTACAATTAGCCCCCACTTTGATCGAGCCTGAGTAAGTCAAAGGTTAACGCTACCTGATTAGTGCTCTGTTTTGACCTTTTGCTGGTTTGATGGTTCTGAATTAACTTTTACCGGTTTAGCGGACCCTTCGCTGGTCTAATGGGCCTTTCCAGTCTAACGATCCTAAATGGTTGATCTTTCACTGGTCAAGGGAACTTTTCACTAGTCTAGTGGTTCTAGATGTCAACCTTTTGCTAGTCTAACGTATGTTTCACCGATCTAGTGGATCTTGGTCTTAACCGTTCACTGGTTTAACAGACCTTTTGCTGGTTCAGCAGACGTTTTACCGAACTAGTGGTTCTGAATGGTTAACCTTTCATGGGTCTAGCGAATCTTGATTTTAGTCTTTCACCAGTTTAGCAAACCATTCTCCGGTCTAGTGGACCTGTCACTGGTCTAGTGGTTCTGAATAGTTGACATTATGTGGATTTGGTGAACCTTGATGTTAACTTTTCATCGGTTTAGCGGATCTTTCGCTAGTCTAGCGGACCTTTTGGCTAGTCTAGCAGATCTTAATGTAAACCTTCGCGGGTCTAGCAGTTCTGGGTGGTTAAACTTTTACCGGTTTAGGGGATCCTTCAATGGTGTAGTACACCCTTTGGCAGTCTAGCAGATATTGATGTTAGTGGCATAAGAACCTAAAAACATTTAGTCAGATCTATGTAAACTTGGTGGCATCTAAACCTGGAGATATATAGTTATATCCTTGTAAGCTTGTTGGCGTGGGAGCACAGAACCTGGTCGGGTTCCTATCAAGGGGTCCGATTAAGTTCACATATGGAGGAGCCAGCCAGGTTCTTAGTCGGGTTAGCTTCTATGAGGCAGGAACCTGACCAGGTTCGTAGGTTGGGCTACATACTGCACAATTTATTTCTGCCACAACTTTGTCATCTGACCTTCGTTTTAAGTAAATCTTTTTTCTTAAAATCTTATTGAGTCTATTTCCTTGATGTCACTAATTTCATAACTTTACGTAAGTACGGAATAATATACAAGAAAAATAGTGAACATGTGTCATTTCCAGCAAGGTCCAATATTCGACTTATATCTTTTCCGTTGCTAATCAAATTTTCGTGTATAATATCTCGTTAAAAAGATTATTCAATGAAGAATATAATATCTAATCTCAATAACTAATGCACCCTACAGTAAGGTGAAAATACGGAATGAATCCCAACAGGCTGCCAACCCCATCAATTCTCTTTAATTTTGGGCTTTTGGCCTCTTTGATCCTTTGTTGGCCATCTTTGGATTTGAATGTGAGGGTTGAGGGATGTTGGCACATATATATATATATATATATATATATATATATACATATATATAATTATATATATATACTAATATTATATATATATATATTATATAATATATATGTATATATGTGGTGTGTGTCTATTCTATATATATATGTATATACGTATATATATATATATATACACACATATGAATATATAGTTATATCTAGAAGTGTATATACATATATATACTATATATATATATATAGCTGTATAGAGATAAGTGCAATCAAAAACCAAAAGACAGATAGTATAGATATATATATATACATATATATATAGAGATATAGGATATAGATCTATATCTTATATACACACATAGATATATATATATATAGACATTATAGATATATACTATATATATATGTATACATATGAGCATATATATAGAGAAGATATAGATAAAATAGTAGAGTACACTTAGATTTATATATGATATATATATATATATGATATATGAATATATATATAGATAGACATATATTATATATATATACTAACAACATATATAATAACTATATATATATCTACTTATCTCTATATATATATCCACACACTTATGGATATATATATATATATATATATATATATATATATATATATAGAATATATATCTATCTATATATATATATATATACATGTCATACATTACAAAACATATATATATATAATACACACACACACACACACACAACACTCTTACATATATATATATATATTGTGTGTGTGTGTGTGTGGGGACGATATATAGAAACAGATATAGATATAGTATATATATAGTATATAGATAGAGAGATATATCTAGATATATAGATATATCTATAGATAGAGATACATTATAAAAGACATATAGAATATATATATATATGTATTTATACGTGTAGAGTCCCCCGCGTTTCTGTTTTTTTCCTGTTTTTTGTGGGTTGTTTTTGTTGTATCCTAACTTGGGGAGATAAGATATATAGCATATATATATATATAATATATAGATAGTGAATATATATATATATAGATAGATAATATAGATATACATACATCTATACATACATACATACATTATACATATATATATATATATATATATATATATATATATATATATATAGATGATCTATCTACTGGATATATATATAGTATATAATATAATATATATCATATATATATATAATATATATCGGTGCGCGTGTGTGTGTGTATATATATACATATATATATATATATATATGTATACACTACAAAATTATAGATTATAATATATTATATATATAGACACACACAACACACACTTACATATATATATATATATATATATATATATAAAAAAAATTTCTTTAATTTTAAAATTTTAGTAATTAAATTATCTATATATATATATATATATATATATATATAGATATTATATATCACACACACACACACACAGGAAATATATATATATATATATAATTATATATATATATTATATATAGAGATATATATATATTATATAGATATTATATATATATAATATAGACACAACACACACACACACACACACACACACATATATCTATGTACACATAATATGGTATATATATGTATATATATGTGTATATATGTATATAAATTGTTCTATAATATATATATGTGTATATCTATATGAATAGATTTATCTATATATATATATATATATATATATATATATATACTATAATATTATATATAGTACATATATATATATATATTATATATATATATTATATAACAAATATATCTATAAATAGATATACACCATATATATATATATATATACTATATATATAATCTATATATATAAATTATAATAAATATATCGATATATATATATATATATATATATATATATATATATATATATAGCCACACACACTACACAATATATATATACACTATAATATAGAGATATATATATATATATATATATATATATATATTACATTATATATACATACTTTATATATAATATACATATGTATATAGTATATATATATTATATATATATATATATATATATGTATATCTAATATAATATATATATATATATATATATATATATATATATATATATGCACTTATATATACATATATATATAATATATATATATATATTATATATGGACACACACACACACACACACACAGATTAAAAATATTTTTTTAAAAAATTTTTTATACCAATTATAATTAATATAATTATATATATATATAATAATATATATATATATATATATATATATATAGATGCATATATATAAGTATGGTATACACACATGTGTGTATATATAATATATATATATATATATATCGTGTGTGTGTGTGTGTGTGTGTGTGTGAGATATATATATATTTATATATGCATACATACATATATATACACACACACACACACACACGCCACACACAAGATATATATATATATAATATATATATATATATATATATATATATATATATATATATATATATATATATATATATATAATATATATCATTATTATATATATATATATACATAATGAGAGCGACTGCATTAAGACAGGAATTGTTCCTACAAGGTTTTGTGAAAGAACAAGGGAGCAATTGGTTAGCGCTAATGGCGAACCCTTGAACATTCATTCCAAACTTAACAAAGGTTATATTCAAAACAACAATTATTGTTTTAAAAATATTTTCCGTATAGTGGGCAATATTTCCAACGATATAATTTTAGGAACTCCATTTCTTACACAAATTTACCCTTTTACGGTTAATGAAACAGGTGTCCATACAAAAATTATGGGCAACACTATTTCATTTCCCTTTTTATCTTCTGCTCACCAAAAAGAGATTTTAAGTTTGCAAGCATCTTTAATTTTTAAGCAGATTAATAGTTTGCAAACCAAAAGAAAACAAATTTGCCATTTACAAGAAAAAATTTCTTATCTTCGTATCGAAGATCAATTACAAAATCCTTCTCTTCAGCTCAAAATCAAAGATAAAAAACAGTTGCAATGTTTTCTAGGTTGCTTGAATTACGTCTTTGATTTCTTCCCCAATTTACGACATTTATGTGCACCTTTGTTTAAGAGACTTAGGAAAACCCCTGTCCCTTAGACAAAAGAGCATACTAGGATAGTTCAACAAGTCAAGACTAAAGTCAAGTCTCTACCATGCTTGAATATCCCTCACCCAGCTGCATTCATGATAGTCGAAACAGATGCATCTGACATAGGATATAGAGGCATACTCAAACAAAAATTGGAGTCTCATTCACAAGAACAATTAGTCAGATTTCATTCAGGACTATGGCTCTGTCCTCAACAAAATTATTCTACTATCAATAAGAAAATATTATCAGTAGTACTGTGTATTTCCAAATTTCAAGATGATCTATTTTACAAAAAATTTCTACTTCGAATTGATTGCAGATCTGCCAAAGAAACTTTACAAAAGGATGTTAAAAATTTGGTTTCCAAACAAATCTTTGCCCATTTGCAAGCAATTCTTTCTGCTTTTGATTTCGACATTGAGTTTATCAAAGGCAACTCTCTTCCAGATTTCTTAACAAGAGAATTCTTGCAAGGTCAGAGTGACAAAAATATTGTTTTGCAGGAAAAACAAATGAGTTCTTCCAAGAACAACCGCAAAGACAAAGGTAAAGGGATCAGACGAGCTGAAGATTATCAGCTTGAAGTCCCCATGCAGTTGATATGGTCTTGTAATTGGGCAGCGATCAAAGATTTGAGTAAGTGAGGAAGAAGAAGAAGGTCCTAATTCGAACTTAGGGGGTTTGTCTTCCTCTTCAAGAATAATACCTTTTAATTTGTCAAGGTATTCCCGCTTTGTTTCGATCTCAGGTATTTGGCTCTGATACCAGGAAGAGCAGGATCGAAAACTCAAACTGAACTTTTATTGAACTGCTTAAATTTGTACAGGAATTTGTAACTGTACAGAACTTATTTTTGTTCGGTTTTGCATTGGAAAGATTTATGGCCAACCTTTCCATATTTGTAGCAAACTACAGGCTTTTTCTTCTTTTGGGCCGTTTGCTTCTTTTTGGGAACAGGTCTGGGCTGTTCTGTTTTGACAAATGGTTTGGGCTGCTTTTGATAGGATCTTTGTAAAGTAGGTTTGGGCTTTCGTTTTTGTAATCTTTTGCGAGTAGTAGAAGGAGCTTCAATTTTGGTAATCCCAAATGCTTCACAGAAAGTGCCCATCTCTTTACGAGATTATGCCCGTTCTGATCCATATTTGGATTGGATTTTAATCTCGTTACAGAGAGTCAATCCTTCTGATTTGATGATACCAAACAATTGACCAAAGGTTAGAAGGCTAAAAGGAATGTCATTGGTACCAAAGTTTTGACGAAGCTTATTGAGGATTCTTTCCCCAAACAGTTTGGGTAATCCAGTAATAAATCTTTCTTTCCAAAAATCTTGGGTTCCATCTTCCCTTTTGAGTACATGGGTTAGGAAGACATCTTTATACCAACGGTAATCGGTAAGGGTTGGACATCTAAGATTAATGAGAATTGTTTTGGAGGCAGCTTGTTCTTCTCTTGGGTTACTTAAAAAATGTAGGGTAATGGTATGGATGAGCATTTCTGCTCCATTTTCTTCCTCAACTTCCACACCATGATCATTGGTCTTTTTGTATTTGTGGTTAAGGACTTTTGTTCTCTCATTTTCGTTCAGGAAATTATCCCACCAAGATTTCAATTGTCCTGAAAATCTTACAACTAGGGCAGTGGCTGCTTGGGAATTGGTAAGCTTGCGGGCTTTGTAAGCAGACAGGGCCATAGTCATTTCTTGTAGGGTACTAAGGATTTCATGTTCAGATTTGCCGTCTATGTTCCATTGGTGGACTACATCACCACTAAATTGGGAGGTTGTAAAACTACCTCTTTCCTCATATTGGATGTCTGGGGGAGTAGGTCTTCGATAGTAATTTCGGGTACTACCAGAAGTCCAATTCCTAATTTTGTTTATGGCGGATGGTGAGGGTTCACCGAAGGTTTCTTCTGTAACATTCAATGCTTCCTCACTATCAGTACTCCCCTCCTCTTTACCAGAGGATGAAGTATCACTTGGCTGATTTTGACAAGTTTTGTCTAAACAAGAAACTGACTTTTCTTTGGAGTCTGTCAGCTCCTGAATTTCGTCTGAAATGAGCTTAAGAAAATGGGCATTAGAAAAGGCTTCTGAAAACGACTCTTCATTGGCCTTTGGAGTACTGTCGGTTTTGAAGAAGGGTTTCGACACTTGGTCAGTAAAACTGGTGCTTGGAGTGTTTGCAATGCTTGGTTTCTTTGTTTCTTCTATCCTCAAGGAAACATGGTTTAATTGAGTAGCAATTGTCTGGAGGATAGTGTTTGTGTAATTGGCTCTGTTGATGGACCTTTTGAGGTCATCAAGTTTGACTGTATCATTCCCCTCCCGGCCTTTGCGAAAAGGTGTAGCCAGAATGGGTTCACCTTTGAGGAGAATTTTGAGGTCATCTGGTGGAGGATGAACTGAAGAAACTGTGGAACCATTTGAAAAATGCCAAATTTTTTGTAGATTTGCTTGGACATTGATACTAGGGATGGAATAGACATTTTGCATACCCTTTTTTGAAACAAATGTAGGAAATCAGAGGAAGAAAAGAAAATTAACTTGCAGACGTTCCATGTCTGCAATCCATTCCTTTTTGATTTCTTCTCTCAGATTCCTGTCCATTTGTTCAAATCAGGTACGTAAAGAAGCATTTCTACTGGAATAGTAGTCTTCTTTAATTGTTTCCCAGTTAATGGTAAAACCAGGTGTTGTAAGAACATTTATGGCTGCTCCAATTCCGGAAGAAGTTGGAGAAGGGGGATCTAACGGGTTCTGGGATAGGTGCCCGAAATCGATATCTTTGAGAATTGTCTAAAGGTTCAGATCTAGCAGAGGAGAAGTCAGAAAAAGAACGTCTAAAATTTGAAGGACCAGGAGTAGAGAGATCTTCCCTTATGGAGTGTGATCTGAATTTCAGAATCACTCTGCCATCTGGTTCTTCAACTATTTGTTCAATTTCTCGACATTCGATTTGTGCGGGTTGCTGAGGTTCTTGCAACTCGATCTCATTGGGAAGAGTGATCTAATCCCATTTAAGTAATTTAGGAGTGAAGACTGTTGGCTTTTCGTCTTCAATTTGGAGTAGAATTGTTTCCTGAGAATTTGAAGGAAGAGGGTTAAGAAATCTTGCATTCAAATTTGTAGACATGAGTTGAAAATAAACTCGAATTTTTGAAATCCAGAAACTCGTTACCTTGGATGTGGACATCAAGTTTAAGAGCTTCTGTTGTCATGGAACATGTTAGATCAACCATAAAATCAGGGTAACAATTGAAAAATATAGGACCTTTGCAAATATTTGTCTGAATAACAGCTAATAATGAAGATTTACATTTTTTTAATCTTTTGTCTCTTAAAGCCATGTAAATGGGAGCATTAATACCTTTCTTTAGGAGAGGCTTAATGGCTACTTGTACTAAACCAATATGCATAAATCTATATTTGGCTTTCAAATGACTATCGATAGAATATTGCTTTATCATATCGATAGTTTGTAGGCCATTTTGTAAACTTATGACTTCTTCATGAGTTTTGCAAGAATTGGTTTTGATAAAATCAAAGGTACCAATTTTGTAGATGGTGTCAACCTCTATTCTAGGTAAGTTCCAATTGGCATAATTGTCTGGGGACGGTGCCCTAAAGATTTGACTAGTTTTTTGTTCATTTGAGTTAACAATGTAGCTATGGCTGCTATCAGCCCTTAAGGATAACATCCTTCTTAATCTAGACACCATGACTTTGATGCATGACCTAATCCTAAATGTAGACAGATGTTAATGGTGGGACCACCAACTGGGACCACCTTCCTTCGGCTGACCAACAGTATCTCAGGCTAACCAACGCTACTTATCACCACCGTTATGCACCGCTCTATGCAAACAGAACTTCGGGCATGAACCTCGATCACTTAATCTAAATGCAGAAGTTTGTTACACTCTTAGCTCTGATACCAGGAAGAGCAGGATCGATTGAAAACTCAAACTGAACTTTATTTATGAACTGAAATTTGTACAGAGATTTGTAATTGTACAGAAATAAGAACAATTGTAGAGCTTACTTTTGTACTGTGGAACTTAATTTTGTAAGAGAGGAAGACGAATTGTAATGAGAAATGTAGAGAAAAGAAAAAACTCGAATTGTTAGAAAGCTTGAGAGATTACAAGAGAATTGCTAAATTCGCTCTGTAATTCGCTCTGCCTTCTTCCTTGATTGTAGTCCTCTTAAATAGAGGAGGAGAAAGTGCTCTCCATAATTGCTATTTTGTTTGCATTACAAAAGTAGATGCTCTTTGTCGGCCATCATGCACCGAAAGGTGCGTCTTCTTTTGAAAAAGTAGATTCCTTTTGTCTTGAACACGTAATGAAAGATGAGTCATCATTCTTATCATTACACTGTTTGCTTTTGTGACTGGAGAGACTGTTGGTGAACAGTAAATTTTATCGAAAGTGACCTGCAAAAGAAAAGATTCGTTAGTACGAATGGCCTTTACTTTTGCCAAGGGCCAAATGACCCTT
Source organism: Carnegiea gigantea (assembly GCA_029747015.1). Lineage (NCBI taxonomy): Eukaryota > Viridiplantae > Streptophyta > Magnoliopsida > Caryophyllales > Cactaceae > Carnegiea > Carnegiea gigantea. Next base: position 75,501 of record JAKOGI010000475.1, on the reverse strand, counting down.
GCAGGCTCTTTTGAATTATTTGGCTTTTGCATTTTGCCAAAGGTCATTTAACCTTTGCCAGCCTTTGTCACATTCACAGCTCATATGGGTCCTGTGAATCTTGATAATCATCATGCTTTTATGGCTGTGGTTTTGCTGATGATGCTGCAGAACTGACTGTTTTGTCATCTGAGTCATTTGCTTTGTCAATGATTTTTTGGAGAAAAATTTGCCTCATATGTGGATCATCTTTGAGTAATTCGAGAATCTCCTTTTTCTTTTGAGACAAACCCTTAGAACGAGTCTTGGTAGATGTTGTTAGACTTTCTTTCTTTTGTGGCGTAGAAGGTCCAATACTTACCTTAGCTTCAAATGTGTGCAGATTATGTAGGGTGAATTTCTTGGTGCGAGTTCTGCAGTAATGCTCAACATTCTCACTGCAGCACAGTTTTGTCTTGAATTCATTCCACCATTTAACTTTATAAACTCAAACTAATGATAGGGGAAACGAATTTTTCAGATAATTTTACAGCCTGTATTCCCAACAGAAGATCCAGGCTATGTTGAAAATTCTAAAAAATTGTACTTCTTTTGTGTAAGTCTCAAGGGAGGAGACATTCTTGTCCCAGAATTCTCATCCTTCTTGAGCTTCAATTGGCAGAACTGATAGACTGCATCCAAACCATGTCCACCAGTAGTAAAACCAAATGGGAAATTGTGTAGGGCAATTGTCATAGAAATTGAAAAACCAAGAATGGGTTTCGAGACGATGAAGAAATGTCCTAAACCAAGCCATTCTGTAATCATTGTAATCAAAGGTTTGGGGAGTGTAGGGAATGGAAAATTTCTTTTCCTCAAATGGGTCTTTCCATTGTTGAGTACTCAGGACTTGTCGAATGATACACTTGGAAAAGAGGATATGGCCAGGATTCATTTTGTCAAAGGTATGAGATATGTCAATGGAACAAGTATCCACAAGGATTAACTCGTAAAATTGTTGGGTCTTTTGGGAATGATTTGTGGCAAAGTGTTTTTTGCCAAAGGCTTTTTGGACCAGAGGCTTAATTACATCTGGGGAAGGCATTGTTTTGTAATTTGTGAGAAACAAATGTTCAGTATGTCGAACAACATATGCATTGTCAACTGTTGGCTTTGTAGGTGGTTTTGCTACGATTGATTTGTATGGCAATGGAGGAAATTGGGTCAATGCTTGAAATTGATTTTGTGTAGGGAGTTGCATGGGGACTTCAAGCTGATAATCTTCAGCTCATCTGATCCCTTTACCTTTGTCTTTGCAGTTGTTCTTAGAAGAACTCATTTGTTTTTTAGGTAACGAGTTTCTGGACATCCAAGGTAACGAGTTTATTTTAGGTAACGAGCTTATTTTCAAAAAATTTTAGGTAACGATAATACACTGTAGACCATAGTCATTTCTTGTAGGATTTTCAGGACAATTGAAATCTTGGTGGGATAATTTCCTAACCGAAGATGAGAGAACAAAAGTCCTTAACCACAAATACAAAAAGACCAATGATCGTGGTGTGGAAGTTGAAGAAGAAAATGGAGCAAAAATGCTCATCCATACCATTACCCTACATTTTTTAGGTAACCGAAGAGAAGAACAAGTTGCCTCCAAAACTATTCTCATCAACCTTAGATGTCCAACCCTTACCGATTACCCTTGGTACAAAGATGTCTTCCTAACCCATGTACTCAAAAGGGAAGATCGAACCCAAGATTTTTGGAAAGAAAGATTTATTGCTGGATTACCCAAACTCTTTGGGGAAAGAATCCTCAATAAGCTTCGTCAAAACTTTGGTATCAATGACATTCCTTTTGGCCTCATAACCTTTGATCAATTGTTTGGTATCATCAAATCAGAAGGATTGACTCTCTGTAATGAAATTAAAATCCAATCCAAATATGGATCAGAACAGGCCCAATCTCGTAAAGAGATGGGCACTTTCTGTGAAGCGTTTGGGATTACCAAAATTGAAGCTCCTTCTACTACTCGCAAAAGATTACAAAAACGAAAGCCCAAACCTGCTTTACAAAGATCCTATCAAAAGCAGCCCAAACCATTTGTCAAAACAGAACAACCCAAACTTGTTCCCAAAAAGAAGCAAACAGTCCAAAAGAAGCAAAAGCCTGTAGTTTGCTACAAATGTGGAAAGGTTGGCCATAAATCTTTCCAATGCAAAACCGAACAAAAGATTAATGAGTTATTTTCTGGAGAACCCGAACTACAGAAAAAACTCTTAGCCCTTCTAACAACAAATGTTTCAGAATCTGATCAAGA